>JACEEZ010014817.1:385000-387500 GCA_016584305.1 Chionoecetes opilio
AATATACCGAATTACAGCTAAACATACCGAAATATACCGAAATACAGCGAAACATACCGAAATATACCGAATTATAGATAAACATACCGAAATATACCGAATTACAGCTAAACATACCGAAATACAGCTAAACATACCGAAATATACCGAATTACAGCTAAACATACCGAAATATACCAAATTACAGCTAAACATACCGAAATACAGCTAAACATACCGAAATATAGCGAATTACAGCTAAACATACTGAAATATACCGAATTACAGCTAAACATACCGAATTACAGCTAAACATACCGAAATATACCAAAGTACAGCTAAACATACCGAAATACAGCTAAACATACCGAAATATAGCGAATTACAGCTAAACATACTGAAATATACCGAATTACAGCTAAACATACCGAAATATACCGAATTACAGCTAAACATACCGAATTACAGCTAAACATACCGAATTACAGCTAAACATACCGAAATATACCGAATTACAGCTAAACATACCGAATTACAGCTAAACATACCGAAATATACCGAAATACAGCTAAACATACCGAAATATACCGAATTACAGCTAAACATACCGAAATATACCGAAATACAGCTAAACATACCGAAATATACCGAAATACAGCTAAACATACCGAAATACACCGAAATATACCAAAATGCATCTAAACACATACCGAAATGAACCAAAATACGTTTAAATCATTATAGAATCAAGTTTTTCTTTCCATCCCGACGCGAGGTTGAAGAAGTTGTTGTATTCACCTTCGCGGGGGGGTGAGGCGGCGACCGGGTATGATAGGAGTGGTGCTTTAGGAGTGCATGTTAGGAGTGCCGTGGTGTAGCGACCTCACGCCACACCAAGATTATGTCGAGCATAACATTATTGCAACGCATCCAGACAGTCTAAACGATTCACACCCGAGGGGGAAGGGGAGAGGGGGGGAGTCTCTCGGGGTGGTGACCGTCTCGGCTGTTTGGAGATGCAGGCAGAGGCTAAACACCAACGGGAAAGAACTCACTGATATGAGTTTCCTCCTGCGCCTCGCCACTAGCGCAGAGGTGCTCCGAAAACTTTTCTTCCTCTTGTCTTTCTCTCTCCTCCTCGTCCTCCTCCTCTTCCTCCTCCTCCTCCTCCTCCTCCTCCTCCTCCTCCTCCTCCTCCTCCTCCTCCTCCTCTTCCTCCTCCTCCTCTTCCTCCTCCTCCTCCTCCTCCTCCTATTCCTCCTCCTCCTCCTCCTATTTCTCCTCCTCCTCCTATTCCTCCTCCTCCTATTCCTCCTCCTCCTCCTCCTCCTCCTCCTCCTCCTCCTCCTCCTCCTCCTCCTCCTCCTCCTCCTCCTCCTCCTCCTCCTCCTCCTCCTCCTCCTCCTCCTCCTCCTCCTCCTCCTCCTCCTCCTCTTCCAACTCTTCCTCCTCCTCCTCCTCCTCCTGCCCTCCTACTACTACTACTACTACTACTACTACTACTACTACTACTACTACTACTAACTACTACTACAACTATTACTATTCCTCCTCCTCGACTGCCAGTCCTCGTGTAATATTCACAGCAATAAACACGTCTCCCCTACTACCTATCTGTACTAACCACTAGACATTTCACGGTACTCTCCTTAGGACACATTACTTTCTATTTGTTCATTTTGAGGAAAGTATAATTGTTATTGGAGAGAGAGAGAGAGAGAGAGAGAGAGAGAGAGAGAGAGAGAGAGAGAGAGAGAGAGAGAGAGAGAGAGAGAGAGAGAGAGAGAGAGAGAGAGAGAGAGAGAGAGAGAGAGAGAGAGAGAGAGAGAGATATTGCACTTGACTGACGAATATTGAATGATAGAAAAAAAATGAGGGTGTGTTATGTGGAGAACTAGGCAATATATAGGAGGAATAGTAGTAGTAGTAGTAGTAGTAGTAGTAGTAGTGGTAGTAGTAGTAGTAGTAGTAGTAGTAGTAGTAGTAGTAGTAGTAGTAGCAGTAGTAGTAGTAGTAGTAGTAGTAGTAGTAGTAGTAGTAGCAGTAGTAGTAGTAGTAGTAGTAGTAGTAGTAGTAGTTAGTAGTAGTAGTAGTAGTAGTAGTAGTAGTAGTAGTAGTAGTAGTAGCAGTAGTAGTAGTAGTAGTAGTAGTAGCAGTAGTAGGGCAGCAGGAGGAGGAGGAGGAGGAAGAGTTGGAAGAAGAGGAGGAGGAGGAGGAGGAGGAGGAGGAGAGGAGGAGGAGGAGGAGGAGGAGGAGAAGTAGGAGGAAGAGGAATAGGAGGAGGAGGAGGAGGAGGAGGAGGAGGAGGAGGAGGAGGAGGAGGAGGAGGTATGTTACACGTCCTTTGAGTGGAGTGGGAAGGGTGTATATTCATCAAATTATCAGAGGAAAGAGATGTCAGTCACTCGTTCAGCCTCTCACTTCCATCGAATTCCATTCACTATAAAAAGCTCATTACAGATTCCCAAATAAATGATTAAAGACCTGATGAAAAAACTCGGAAACAAAATATCTAAAAACG
>JACEEZ010014817.1:395000-407500 GCA_016584305.1 Chionoecetes opilio
AGAAACATGATCAGCAATTCCTTGTGTTTCTGCGTTTCATTTCTACACATCAGGCTGCAACGTAAACAAAAAAAAATTTGAGTGTGACCAAAATGCGTCGTCTTGAAATAGAATATGTCACACAATTATTATGAAGGCCAGAACGAGGACGAGACGTGACGAGAATAAATATAGATAAAATAAAAGCTTGGATGTCGTCATATTTAGCGGTCACTCGGAAATATATTGCGTTTTGATCCATTGTGTAGCCTATATTAATTTTTTAGTTTTGGTAATTTTATATATGGAAAATGCCTCCCATCTGTGGTGGTGATAGTGGTGGTAATGGTGATGGTGGTGATGGTGATGGTGATAATGGTGATGTTTTTACCTACAGTCGAGGCTTAAAAGTTACGAGTTTTCATCAATTATATTTTTTTTACTCATGTGATTTTACAGCTGTGACGATGCTTTAGTGTTTTTCCTGCAAGATCTTATAGCAAAGTCTAAGCTCCTCCTCCTCCTCCTCCTACTCCTCCTCCTCCTCCTCCTCCTCCTCTCCTCCTCCTCCTCCTCCTCCTCCTCCTCCTCCTCCTCCTCCTCCTCCTCCTCCTCCTCCTCCTCCTCCTCCTCCTCCTCCTATTCTTCCCAATTCTTATCATCATTATTCATTATATATCTGTCCATCTACTACTGGGAGACGATAACCTTAATTCTTTTTTCACACCCTCACCTAAATGATAGACTCTTCCCGTCCACTACACTCTCCTCCTCCTCTCAAATAAAAACAGAAGGCGTCAGATTTTTCCCCCTTCGAAAATCCCCCTTACTTTTACCCCTTAGAAAATCAACCTTACTTTTACCCATTAGGCCCGTCAGGGTGGCAAGGTTGGTAGAGACATGAGTTCCCAATGTGCAGCGTCCCTGTGCATTCGGTCAGCGGTTCGAGTCCGCCTTACTTTTACCCCTAGAAAATCCCTCTTATTTTTACCCATTAGAAAATCTACCTTATTTTTACCCATTAGAAAATCAACCTTATTTTTACCCCTTAGAAAATCAACCTTATTTTTACCCCTTAGAAAATCAACCTTATTTTTACCCATTACAAAATCAACCTTATTTTCCCCGCTTAGCTATCCTTGACCTTGGCTTGGGTTCGAACGTGGGAACCTGTAGTGGTAGACAGGCGAACACGGGCGCGCCACCTCGTCAATCACGATAACGAGAGATATTCATCGAACTGGACAAGGAGGGAAAGGACGAAAAACGACGAGGAGGAGGAGGAGGAGGAGGAGGAGGAGGAGGAGGAGAAGGAGGAGACTCAGTAATAATAATAAGTAGAGAAAAAATTAGTTCACGTATATCAAATCCATCAAAAATAACCATAATCGAAATTAACTAGATGACATAAAAGACGTAGAGAGAGAGAGAGAGAGAGAGAGAGAGAGAGGAAAAAAATACATGACACCTCTTACGCACCACATATATTTCCGTGTCTTTGTACTCAATTATATAACAAAATATCGTAAAAAGAGTCACATTAAATTACAAGGGCGGTGGTGTAGCGGTACTAGCCTCTCTGTGTGTGTGTGTGTGTGTGTGTGTGTGTGTGTGTGTGTGTGTGTGTGTGTTGAATGGGTGAAGGGGTCCTGGAGGCACGGGATAATGGGGCGTGAGAAGAGGGAAGTAATGGGCCACACGGCTATGGTCTGGGAGGCGGGGAAGAAAGTTGTGAGGCGCAGGAGGAGGGTGAAGGGGGTGAGGCAGCGTGTGTGGGGAAGGAAGGGAGGAGGTGTTAGGGTAGTGTAGGGGTGTGGTGGGTATAGGGAAGGGGTGTTAGGTTAGTGTAGGAGTGTGGTGGGTATAGGGAGGGGGTGTGTGTAGGGTTAAGGGTGTTGGGAGGGGTGTGGTGTGGGTATAGGGTAGGGGGTTGTTTAGGGTAGTGTAGGGGTGTGGTGGGGTATAGGGAAGGGGTGTTAGGGTAGTGTAGGAGTTGGTGGGTATAGGGAGGGGGTGTTAGGGTAGTGTAGGGGTGTGGGGTTAGGGAGGAGGTGTTAGGGTAGTGTAGGGGTGTGGGTGGGTATAGGGGGGGTGTTAGGGTAGTGTAGGGGTGTGGTGGGTATAGGGAAGGGGTGTTAGGGTACTGTAGGGGTGTGGTGGGTATAGGGAAGGGGTGTTAGGGTAGTGTAGGGGTGTGGGTGTAGGGAGGAGGTGTTAGGGTAGTGTAGGGGTGTGGGTGGGTATAGGGAAGGGGTGTTAGGGTAGTGTAGGGTGTGGTGGGTATAGGGAAGGGGTGTTAGGGTAGTGTAGGGGTGTGGGTGTAGGGAGGAGGTGTTAGGGTAGTGTAGGGGTGTGGGTGGGTATAGGGAGGGGGTGTTAGGGTAGTGTAGGGGTGTGGGTGGGTATAGGGAGGGGGTGTAGGGTAGTGTAGGGGTGTGGTGGGTATAGGGAAGGGGTGTTAGGGTAGTGTAGGGGTGTGGGTGTAGGGAGGAGGTGTTAGGGTAGTGTAGGGGTGTGGTGGGTATAGGGAGGGGGTGTTAGGGTAGTGTAGGGGTGTGGTGGGTATAGGGAAGGGGTGTTAGGGTAGTGTAGGGGTGTGGTGGGTATAGGGAGGGGGTGTTAGGGTAGTGTAGGAGTGTGGTGGGTATAGGGAGGGGGTGTTAGGGTAGTGTAGGGGTGTGGGTGGGTATAGGGAGGGGGTGTTAGGGTAGTGTAGGGGTGTGGTGGGTATAGGGAAGGGGTGTTAGGGTAGTGTAGGGGTGTGGGTGTAGGGAGGGTGTGTTAGGGTAGTGTAGGGGTGTGGGTGGGTATAGGGAGGGGGTGTTAGGTAGTGTAGGGGTGTGGGTGGGTATAGGGAGGAGGTGTTAGGGTAGTGTAGGGGTGTGGGTGGGTATAGGGAGGGGGTGTTAGGGTAGTGTAGGGGTGTGGGTGTAGACCTTCCTCTGTTCCTTGCTTTAGTGAAGGGTGTTATAATTCTTACTGATCCCTTTCACTTTCTCTAACTGATCTCTCTCTCTCTCTATCTCTCTTTATCTCTCTCTCTCTCTCTCTCACTCTCACTCTCTTCCTGTGTGTATGTGTGTGTGTGTGCGCGTGTGTGTGTGTGTGTGTGTGTGTGTGTGTGTGTGTGTGTGTGTGTGTGTGTGTGTGTGTCTGTGTGTGTGTGTGTGTGTGTGTGTGTGTGTGTGTGTGTGTGTGTGTGTGTGTGTGTGTGTTTTTGTGTGTGTATATCTAATTCACCCATGGCCTGATACATAGATGGATATAGATAGATAGTAAAATATAGAAAATATATGGATTTTTTTATAGAGATAGACAGATAGGTGGGTACATATGAATATAAGTGTGTGTGCCTTAAAATGGCTGCCTTGTACTTGTACATACATATTCACGCTATCTTATAGAAGCTCTACACAGATCTATTGCTGGAGAACTGTCACGCCTGCGTGGCGAGCAGTGGTGGCGGTGGTGGGGCTCCCCGGCTCGGCCAGGCCAGTATGCCTCGCGCACTGAGCCGCGGCAGGCAGGCATGCTTCCCCCCGATGGCGCCTGTCTGCCTCACAAGGTGTCCTGCCGCCACCCCTCCAAGGCACACCGCCACACTATACTGTCCCTTGAACACCCACACCCAAGCTGATGCCAAACATACTTTAATGTACACACACACACACACACACACACCGCGCGATGGTCAGGTTGATAACGTTCTGGTCTCTCACTCTGTGGGAGGCGGTTCGAATCCTCGCGCTCCCGGGGATTTTTCACTTTTTTTTTTTTTTTCTTTTTTTTTTCTTTTTTTTTTTACATCACAGGGATCTGGCCAAGGGCACAACAAAAATGGGTAACACAAAGCCCGCTTAGTTGCCAGTCCCTATAAAGAAGACAGTAAGAGAATAAGATAAAAACAAAGGGGTAGGCCAATTTAGTTCGGGAGGTGTCTTGCTACTCTTCTTTTGAAAAGATTTAAGTCATAGGAAAGTGGAAAAATAGAAACAGGAAGAGAGTTCCAGAGTTTACCAGTGAAAGGGATGAAAGAGTAAAGATACTGATTAACTCTTGCATTAGGAAGATGGACAGAATAGGGATGGGAATGAGTAGAAAGTCTTGTGCAGCGAGGCCGCGGGAGTGGGGGAGGCATGCAGTTAGCAAGTTCAGAAGAGCAGTGAGCATGAAAATAACGGTAGAAGAGAGCAAGAGAAGCAACATTGCGACGGTGATTTAAAGATTGAAGACAGTCAGTCAGAGGAGAGGAGTTGATGAGACGAAAAGCTTTTGACTCAACCCTGTTTAGGAGAGCTGTATGAGTGGATCCTCCCCAAACATGTGAGACATACTCCATACATGGGCGGATAAGGCCCCTGTAGAGAGCAAGCAATTGGGAGGGAGAAAAAAAAGGACGCAGACGCCACAGCACACCTAACTTCTTAGAAGCTGTTTTAGCAAGAGATGAGATGTGAGATTTCCAGTTCAGATTTTTAGTAAAGGATAGTCCTAGAATGTTCATTGTAGAAGAAGGAGACAGTTGAGTGTCATTGAAGAAGAGGGGATAGTTATCTGGTAGGTTTTGTCGAGTAGATAGGTGAAGAAATTGGGTTTTTGAGGCATTGAACAAAACAAGGTTTGCTTTGCCCCAATCAGAAATAATAGAAAGATCAGAAGTTAGGCGCTCGGTGGCATCTCTCCGTGAATCACTTAGTTCCTGTTGAGTTGGACGTCTAATAAACGACGTTGAAAAATGCAGGGTAGAATCATCAGCGTAGGAGTGGATAGGGCTTTGAGTTAGACTTAGAAGATCATTAATGAATAATAGAAAGAGAGTGGGTGATAGGACAGAACCCTGGGGAACACCACTATTGATAGATTTAGGAGAAGAACAATGTCCGTCTACAGTAGCTGCAATAGAACGGTTTGAAAGGAAACTTAAAATGAAGGTACAGAGAGAAGGATAGAAACCGAATGAGGGTAGTTTGGAAATTAAAGATTTGTGCCAGACTCTATCAAAAGCTTTTGATATGTCAAGGGCAACAGCAAAAGTTTCACCGAAACCCCTAAAGGAGGATGACCAAGATTCAGTTAGGAAAGCTAGAAGATCGCCAGTAGATCGCCCTTTACGGAAACCGTACTGACGATCAGATAGAAGATTGTGAGCAGATAGATGCTTAAGAATCTTCTTATTAAGTATAGATTCAAAAACTTTAGAAAGGCAGGAAGTCAAAGCTATAGGACGGTAGTTTGAAGGATTAGAACGGTCACCCTTCTTAGGAACAGGTTGGATGTGAGCAAACTTCCAGCAAGAAGGAAAGGTGGAAGTAGATAGACATAGACGGAAAAGTTTGAACAGGCAAGGTGCAAGCACAGAAGCACAGTTTTTGAGAACAATAGGAGGAACTCCGTCAGGACCGTAAGCCTTCCGAGGATCTAGGCCAGAAAGGGCAAAGAAAACATCATTCCGAAGGATCTTAATGACAGGCATAATAAAGTCAGAGGGTGGAGGAGAAGGAGGAACAAGCCCTTCATCAGCCAGAGTGGAATATTTAGCAAATGTTTGAGCGAAGAGTTCAGCTTTAGAAGTAGATGAGACAGCTGTGGAGCCATCTGGGTGAAGCATAGGAGGGAAAGATGAAGAAGAAAAATTGTTAGAGATGCTATTAGCTAAATGCCAGAAGTCACGAGAGGAATTTGATTCAGAAAGATTTTGACATTTTCTATGAATGAAAGAGTTTTTGGTAAGCTGAAGTAAAGATTTGGCATGAAGCCAAACACTTGACAAATTCGGGCGGTTACTGTCCCCCTTGAGCAAGGGGATGGGTGTGTGTGGTGTGTGAGGTCCCAGCATTGCCCAAAGATCGGTAATAATGAGCTCCAAGCTCGCACTGAGAGGGTGAAACTGGCGATCGCGAGCTAGCTCGCGTGGACAAGACCATGGGTGAATGACACACACACACACACACACACACACACACACACACACACACACACACACACACACACACACACACACACACACACACACACACACACACACACATCTGCACGAACACACACACTTTGCACCGCTTCCTAAGTCAGGTGATAACAACACGTCACGCCACCCTATGGTCCCGCGTTCGAGCCTCGCCCATGGCCGGAACATGCAATACATGGGCGGATAAGACAGGATAGGGCCCCTGTACAGAGCCAGCAGTTGTGAGGGAGCAATGCATGGAGGTAGAAAAGTCGTAGATGCCACAATGCCCCAAACTCCCGAGAACCTGATTCAGCAAGGGATGAGATGTGAAATTTCCAGTTCAGAGTTTTAGTAAAGGATAGTAAAAAAAATGTTCATTGTAGAAGAGGGAGACAGTTGAGTGTCATTGAAGAAGAGGATAGTTGTCTGGAAGGTTATGTCGAGTAGATAGGTGAAGAAATTGGGTTATTGAGACATTGAACAAAACAAGGTTTGCTTTGCCCCAATCAGAAATTATAGAAAGATCAGAAGTAATGATAGGCGCTCAGTGGCATCTCTCCGTGAGTCACTTAGTTCCTGTTGAGTGGGACGTTTAATGAACGACGTTGAAAAATGCAGGGTAGAATCATTAGCGTAGGAGTGGATAGGGCATTAATGAATAATCATTAATGAGTAATAGAAAGAAAGTGGGTGATAATATTATCTTTATTATTAAGTACGATACTTATCATTGTTATTGTTAATATCTGCCTTTATTGTTTTGTCATTAAAGTAATATTGATAATCATAATAATCGTTATAATTGTAATCATTATAATATTTATAATCATGACAATCATCGTCATCCTCCTCCTCATAAGTATCGCTATCATCATCAGCATTCCTCATAACAGCACAATGACTCAACAGTAACATTTCGGGGTATAAACAGTAAGTTAGTAGTAGTTAGCAAGATTAACGGACTATCCAAAAGTATGCTATGACTGACTATCTATTAACTGACTATTTTAAAAGTCTAGATCTAGGTAGTAAGTAGCTATAGTAAGTTAGCGTCAGGGTGGCATATTCCCGTTCTCTATGCGAATACGTGGTATCCTAGGGAAGACGCTTGACTTGGGTTGGCTCCGAAACTAACCATAGGAACTTCTCGAAAATACCCTCATTGTGATTCCCACGCAAAGTTACCAGTACAGGTCCTGGAAGTAACCTAACGTAACCTAACCTGACGTGTTCAAGAGTAAACGCGACATACTCTTCCAGAAAACAGGAATATGCGTCAGGGTGAGGCGTGAGGCGTCCCCGGACCTGTTGCGTGAAGGCGGCCAAGCGTCCAGGGGCGGGGCCGTCCAGGGGCATGACGGGCGGTGCGAGGGGCGAGGAGCGGGTCTACAAATAGGGTGGTAAATGATTGGAATGGACCCAGTAGACAGGTAGTTAGTGCTGTGTCAATAGGGAGCTTTAATTAAAAGGAGGCTGGATAATTTCATGGATGGGGATGCAAGGTGGATGCAGGTAGTGTTAAGTAACTGGAACTATATCCATATTAAACACCTTATAACTATATCGTATATGTATTGTAGCTGTAATATATCCCTCATCCCTCATTTATGTCCTTTATCTTTCTATCTTGGTCATTCGCCTCTCTCCAATGTTTTTCTTATCCATATTAAACACCTTAAAACTATCTCTTAAGTAACAGGAACTACCACGTGTAGGTCTGGCAGCCTCTTGTAGCTTCCTTATTTTCTTATGTTCTTATGGCTAGAGTGTGTGTGAAGGCACGGACTGGGTAGAGAGTGTGTGAAGGCACGGACTGGCTAGAGTGTGTGTGAAGGCACGGACTGGGTAGAGAGTGTGTGAAGGCACGGACTGGCTAGAGAGTGTGTGAAGGCACGGACTGGCTAGAGTGTGTGTGAAGGCACGGACTGGGTAGAGAGTGTGTGAAGGCACGGACTGGCTAGAGTGTGTGTGAAGGCACGGACTGGGTAGAGAGTGTGTGAAGGCACGGACTGGGTAGAGAGTGTGTGAAGGCACGGACTGGGTAGAGAGTGTGTGAAGGCACGGACTGGCTAGAGAGTGTGTGAAGGCACGGACTGGCTAGAGAGTGTGTGAAGGCACGGACTGGCTAGAGAGTGTGTGAAGGCACGGACTGGCTAGAGAGTGTGTGAAGGCACGGACTGGGTAGAGAGTGTGTGAAGGCACGGACTGGCTAGAGAGTGTGTGAAGGCACGGACTGGCTAGAGAGTGTGTGAAGGCACGGACTGGGTAGAGAGTGTGTGAAGGCACGGACTGGGTAGAGAGTGTGTGAAGGCACGGACTGGTTAGAGAGTGTGTGAAGGCACGGACTGGCTAGAGAGTGTGTGAAGGCACGGACTGGCTAGAGAGTGTGTGAAGGCACGGACTGGCTAGAGAGTGTGTGAAGGCACGGACTGGCTAGAGAGTGTGTGAAGGCACGGACTGGCTAGAGAGTGTGTGAAGGCACGGACTGGGTAGAGAGTGTGTGAAGGCACGGACTGGCTAGAGAGTGTGTGAAGGCACGGACTGGCTAGAGAGTGTGTGAAGGCACGGACTGGCTAGAGAGTGTGTGAAGGCACGGACTGGCTAGAGAGTGTGTGAAGGCACGGACTGGGTAGAGAGTGTGTGAAGGCACGGACTGGGTAGAGAGTGTGTGAAGGCACGGACTGGCTAGAGAGTGTGTGAAGGCACGGACTGGGTAGAGAGTGTGTGAAGGCACGGACTGGCTAGAGAGTGTGTGAAGGCACGGACTGGGTAGAGAGTGTGTGAAGGCACGGACTGGCTAGAGAGTGTGTGAAGGCACGGACTGGCTAGAGAGTGTGTGAAGGCACGGACTGGGTAGAGAGAAAAGATGCAGTGAGGAAGTACACATGAGTAAGGGACGAGGAGGAAGGAGATGAGGGGGGGGGGGTGAGGGAGAGGGGAGGGGGTGATGAGGGTGGGTGAGGGGTTGTGGGTGGGTGATTGAGGGGTTGAGGGGGAGGGAAGGGTGGGTGAAGGGTTCGGGGGTGGGGGGCGAAGGGGCGTATCGACGGGCGGAAAGATTGTAGGTAAAGATTATGGATAAACAGGTGTGTGTGTGTGTGTGTGTGTGTGTGTGTGTGTGTGTGTGTGTGTGTGTGTGTGTGTGTGTGTGTGTGTTGGGGGTCGATATGCAGTAGGGCGGGAGGCAAATTAGGCTCCCCCACTCCCCCTACCCCCCCGCCTTTCTCCCCTGTGGCCCGGAGTGGTGTTATCGAGCTCGGGGCCGGGTATTGATGGTGGTGGAATGCCCGCAGTCATAACTTGTTGCAAGCTAATGGTCGCTGGGGGGGAGGCAGCCCGGGAGACGCCGAGGCACGCTACGCTAGGCGGGCGAGACATACTTTGTTTTCTTTTAAGGTCGTGTCAGTGTGAGTTTAAACCTGTCTGTCTAAGCCTAAGCCTGTCTGTCTGTCTGTTGTATGTATGTTCATCTGTCTGTCTGTTTGCCTGTCTGTTCTGTCTCTGTTGTTCATCTGTCTGGTTGTTTGTCTGTCTTCCTGCTTGTCTGTCTATCTGTCCTCCTTTCTCTGTCCATCTGTCTGTTTGGCTGTCTCCCTGTCTTTGTTCATCTGTCTGTCGCCCTGTTTCTTTGTCTTTCTGTCTGTTTCTGTCTCCATATCCCTGCCTACTTGCTTGTATGTCTGTCTGTCTGTCATTCTTCTTCTTTTTTCTCTCTCTTATTCTTTTATTTTCACATGCTTTGGTTTTCCCTGTGGACGTGAACTCATTTTCTTGACTCAAACCTTGTGCTTCCACTTCCTTGTGTGTGTGTGTGTGTCTGTGTGTGTGTGTGTGTGTGTGTGTGTGTGTGTGTGTGTGTGTGTGTGTGTGTGTGTGTGTGTGTCTGTGTCTGTGTGTGTGTGTCTGTGTCTGTGTGTGTATGTGTGTGTGTGTCTGTGTGTGTGTGTGTGTGTGTGTGTGTGTGTGTGTGGTGTGTGTGTGTGTGTGTGTGTGTGTGTGTGTGTGTGTGTGTGTGTGTGTGTGTCTGTGTCTGTGTTGTGTGTGTGTGTGTGTGTCTGTGTGTGTGTGTGGTGTGTGTGTGTGTGTGTTTGTGTGTGTGTGTGGTTGTGTGTGGGTGTGGGTGTTGTGTGTGTGTGTGTGTGGTGTGGTGTCGTGTGTGTGTGTGTGTGTGTGTGTGTGTGTGTGTGTGTTGTGTGTGTGTGTGTGTGTGTCTGTGTCTGTGTCGTGTGGTGTGTGTGTGTGGTGTCTTGTGTGTGTGTGTCTGTGTCTGTGTCTGTGTGCATGTGTGTGTGTGTGTGTGTGTGTCTGTGTGTGTGTGTGTGTGTGTGTGTGTGTGTGTGTGTTGTGTGTATGTGTGTGTGTCTGTGTCTGTGTCTGTGTGTGTGTGAGTGTGTGTGTGTGTATTTTATTTGAGCTTATATAGCGCCTGTAAGCAGTATGACCTCCAGGGGTGGGATGGTAGGCCCTGGAGGTTCACTTGAGGGCTGTGATGGTTGGCCCTCGCCCGTGGTGGCGCAGGCAGGATTTTTATAGTGACGCCTGTGATTAAAGGCTCATGCCGCCCCCCTGTATCCTCCGATGCACTCGCAATCGAAGATAGAGGCAGAGTTAATGGGCAGGATGTGGGTTTTCTTAAGCCACTCGACGGTGCAGAAAGATTTTGGCAGCTTGGCGGGAATGGAGCTCAGAACAACTAAGTCGCCCCTTGCATGCTGTAACCACCCTGCCACCGCCTCAACGATTAGTTATTACCGTGTCTAATCGAGTTCTTTCTCTCTCTCCACAGTTATGTCATGGACACTAAGTAAGTTATAGTTATAATATTTCTAGTTATAGTACCAAGTTATAGTTGTGCTGCAAGTTTTTCCTTAGTCCTTATTACTACTACTACTACTGCTACTACTACTACTACTACTACTACTACTACTACTACTACTACTACTACTAACTACTACTACTACTACTCTACTTCTACTACTACTACTACTACTACTACTACTACTACTACTACTACTACTATTACTACTACTACTACTACTACTGCTACTACTACTATAATTACTAACAAGTGCTTGTGGGCCCTTCGGACCCATGTATTGATGTTTATAGTAGTAGTATATTTTAAACAACAATGTGAGTGCCAACTCCAATCGTGTTGTTGCTGTCGTTGGTCACTGGGGTAGACCACGTTCCGTGTGATTCCAACACACACACACTCACACATGCGTCCATGAGTCTACTGAGTTTGTGGAATGCGGCAAAACGTTACCGCAGAGTTTTTCTTGTAATCTAATCCTCCTAAAGTGTTTTTAGCCCAAAACCCCCCTTCAAAATGATTCAATCGATATGGGACCAAGCCGCTTACCACCTACGATTAATTTGCGATGTTTTGAGCCTACTCTCATCAAAATTGAATATACAGTTTCGGCTACCCAAAACAGACAGACAGACAGACAGACAGACACACACACACACACACACACAGACACACGGCTACTCCTATAGTATATTAGATTAGATACTAATATGGTGGAACGAAGGAGAAAAATTAAGAAAATCAATAAAAAAAGACTGTAGGTAGAGGAGAACAGGAGGAGGAGGAGGAGGAGGAGGCGAGGGATCGGCAGAGAGTGTCGATCTGGGGATAACGAGGCAGGCGAGGCGGCGGTGTCGATCCTAATAAGCGACACTACTCGACCCACACCGCCTTGGGGAGGGTACGGAACCCGACACACACACACACAAACACACAGACACACACACACACACACACACACACACACACGCACACACACACACACACACACACACACACACACACACACACACACACACACACACACACACACACACACACACACACACACACACAGGAAAGAAAACAGAATTCTATATAGGCATAATCTTCCTTCAAAAGACTATGCATAAAAAAATAAAATGAAATATTTAATCTTATAGGAGGTTGGCGTGATAGGTTTTGGAACTGTTTACATCTATTACTCTTGGTGTTTTGAATAGCTGATCAGGTTATTATGTATTATAGTGTGACAGAAATAATGTAGTGAGAGAAGGAAGTGTTTTAGAACTTGCCGTATAGAGGGAATCAGTGATGTATATATAGGGAGAATGCAAGATGGAATAGTGATGTTTTTCTTTCTCTAACGTTTCGACGGAGAAAGTATCCATTATAATATCAATAATTATAAAGTAAGACATTATAAAGACATATATAAGACACTAGCAGGATACCCGGCGTTGCCCGTGTTTATTTATTTTTGCATAATAATATGCATAATAATATCTCGTTCCGTCCCACCCCGTCCCATTCCGTCCCGTCCCGTCCCGTCCCGTCCCGTCCCGTCCCGTCCCGTCCCTCCCCGTCCCCGTCCCGTCCCGTCCCGTCCGTCCCGTCCCGTCCCGTCCCGTCCCGTCCCGTCCCGTCCCGTCCCGTCCCGTCCCGTCCCTCCCCGTCCCCGTCCCGTCCCGTCCCGTCCCGTCCCGTCCCTCCCCTCCCTAACCAATAATATCCGAAAAATGAAAAGTCTCCTAAAAAGTCTCCGAAAAGTCTCCGAAT
>JACEEZ010014817.1:410000-412500 GCA_016584305.1 Chionoecetes opilio
CATATCAATATTGGATGATGAAATTTTTATAATTAAAAAAAGTATTGCTAAATTAGAATGACTTTTGCAAAATGAGCCTACTTCTTAATCTAACTCAAGATTTAGAACGTAGAATAACTCAAATTCTAATTCTAATTCAAGTTTTTGGATTTAAAAGTCATTCTTATTCATTGTTTTGTAAAATAATGAATCGCTCCAACAGTTACGGCAGTGACAGTGATTTGGTTTTGGGTTGAGAAGGAAACACTTGATGCTCTTGAGGGTGACATCGCGGCGGCTCTCGCGTGATCATGTTCCCTCTAGTGCAGTGTTTCTTAACCTCGTCACCACCACGCCCCCTTCAGTAGTGGTCCTTGCCTCCATGCCCTTCACTTCTTCAACCAAGATCTTTGAAAATAATCCTGAATCAGAATAATAATAATGATAATGATAATAATAATAATAATAATAATAATAATAATAATAATAATAATAATAATAATAACAATAATAATAATAATGATAATAATAACAAAAATATAATTATACTAATAATAACAAAAACTAATATTGCTTAAATGTCAAGGGCAGTGGTTCTTAACCTGGGGTACCTGTACCACCAGGGGGTACGAAACCTTACACCTGGGGGTACGAGACATGCTGACCAATCATTTCCAATATCATAGTTATAAGGAGGCTGGAATTATATATTTATAGGTAATTATTTTGTATGTCAGCAATTGTCTTAACCACCTGGGGTCCAACGGTTCATCATTATGTTTCATACTACAATAACTTGTAAAATATATTAGTTACCGTCATATGTAGTTTTTTCTTGTTTACCGTTGCGTACATCGAGTTCTATACTATGGTGGCACGTGTTCATGTGTCTGTTGGCTGCAGGGTTGCCATTTGGTATTTTTAATTACCAAATTAGGGTTAATTTGGTCATGAAAAATCCATCTGGTAATGAATTAATCACATGATTTGGTATTGGACTTAAATTTGGTGATGAAAAGAACGAAATTTGGTACAGAACCGAAAACACACTTATTAATTTTCCCTCAAAACTATTACTTGATGGGCTGAGCTAGGTAGTTTTTTTTATTTATTTTTTTTTTTTTTTTTTTTTTTATATATTTTTTTTACATTACAAGGAACTGGCCAAGGGCACAGCAAAAATGGGTAACACAAAGCCCGCTTACTTGCCAGTCCCTATAAAGAAGACAGTAAGAGAATAAAATAAAAACAGAGGGGTAGGCCAATTTAGTTCGGGAGGTGTCTTGTTACTCTTCTCTTGAAAAGATTTAAGTCATAGGAAAGTGGAAAAATAGAAACAGGAAGAGAGTTCCAGAGTTTACCAGTGAAAGGGATGTTTGTGTCCCGCACTGAAAAGTGCGTAATATACGGTCAGGGGTCAGGACAGGAACAGGACTTGTTAAGTACAAGTCCTACGCGTCGCAGACCCGCGTGGCGGCCAGTTGGCTGAGGAGCTCCTGACTGAATTTGTCACCTGTCCAAGAGGAAAGGTTCATATAAATTCGGTCGTATGTACTACCAAATAGTACCATGCTGACCATTACTCCTTACTCTAATTATACTTTTTTTTCTGACCGGGGGTACGAAACAAATTTATTAGATCTCAAAGGGTGCGAACACTAAAAAAGGTTTAGAGCCACTGGTCTAGGGAGTTAGTTAAACGTGGCAAGACATCACCGCAGAGTTTTTCAGCCACACTTGCTTCGCTGTACCGACTTTCTTCGCTCACCCTCGCGAGCGAGCTTCATGTTAAAGCGAAGGCCGAGCTTCAAGTTAAATATTTGACAGGTCTTCCTGTTTTTCTCTTGGCTCACGCCCCCCTAGGTAATTACCTACGCCCCTCTAAGGGGGCGCGCCCCCCAGATTAAGAACTGCTGCTCTAGTACGTAGAATGAAGTGAAGTGAATACATTACAGTACAATGTTTAATGTTTGTGGGTGTGTTCAGAGTGTTCTCAGCGTCCTCTGTGCCGGGGTGATGGGGAGGCGAGGAAATAGGGCGTTATCGAGGGATCTTTAGTGACCTGTTATTTTTTTTTTCTCAAAGGCTGCGTGTGTGCTCTGTAGATGAATGATGTATGCAGTGGCGTGTGTCTCGTGGCCTTCACAGCGTGTTCAGGGCGCCCTACACTCTAACATGGGTGGATTATAAGTTGTACAAGTGAGAGGGACTTCTGTGGGCAACTGTGGGTGTGTTGCCTTGCGATGTCCACTTTAATTTTTTCCTGTTTTTTCATGGTGAGGATAAAGTAAAATATGAATATATATATATATATATATATATATATATATATATATCCTAAGTGTCCTTTAGTGTCCTGGTTGTTCTCGGCAACGCTGTTGAATTCAATGCGTGAAATAATGATGATTTCAGTGCGGACATCATTGGTACTTCATCACTTCAACATCATTATTATTATCATCATCTTACTGTCCTGTGTGTGTGTGTGTGTGTGTGTGTGTGTGTGTGTGTGTGTGTGTGT
>JACEEZ010014817.1:417500-440000 GCA_016584305.1 Chionoecetes opilio
CACAGGATGGGTCACTAGGTGGGTCACGGGATGGGTCACTAGGTGGGTCACTAGGTGGGTCACTATGTGGGTCACACGGCTACCTGATTGGCTTACTTACATCGCCCCTTATCTGTGTCGCTCATGCAGGGTGTTTTGGGGTCAGGGGGGCGGGGGCGTCCATCACAGGGCCCCCTCGTAGCCTCGCCCGCGCTCCACTCCATAACGTATACCCTCCTATCCAGGATGTTTTTCTTTACTATGTCGTGTAGAGGTTGTAGTGTAGCGTCCACGGGTTCTCGCCTGAGCGCCGCTGCCCAGACAACTCAGGTTCTAGAACTCTCGCGCCGTTATTGCTTTTCTATGCTCGGTAGGCCATGTGTAGCAGTGTGGTGGGCAGTGAGGGCCCACACGCGCCCATTGCCTGTATCATGCATCGTGTATCGCTGTAGTAGTAGTAGTAGTAGTAGTAGTAGTAGTTGCAGTAGTAGTAGTAGTAGTAGTAGTAGTAGTAGTAGTAGTAGTAGTAGTAGTAGTAGTAATTTGTCTCCCACCAGAACATGTATGTGAAGAAGATCGTCAAGGTTTATTAAGAGAAACATATAGGAGAATAGGGAAAGGAAAGGAAAATATATGAGTAGATTAGAACATGTATTCATATATTACATATTATATTTATATGTCTATTTGGTCATTTTCCAGTTTGACACCGAATTTACTTTGGTGGACGGAACAATTTTTTTCTGGTGAGTTTTGATGTGTTTTGAATTAATCTGCTAACCGTTTCTGTCGCAAATCACTATTTAAAAAAAAAAAAAAAAAAAAAAAAAAATTCTAGTGATTTTCGAGAAAAAAATATTGAAAAACAAATTGAACCTAACCTAACATTTACCTAACCAAAACTTTACCTAACCTAGCCTAACATTTACCTAACCAAAACTTTACCTAACCTAGCCTAACATTTACCTAACCAAAACTTTACCTAACCTAGCCTAACATTTACCTGACCAAATCTATACCTAACCTAACCTAACTTTTACCTAACTTTTAAAAAAAGTGATTTCCGACAAACGGTTAGCAGATTAATTCAAAACACATCAAAACTGACCAGAAAAAAATAGTTTCGTCCTCCAAAGTGAATTCGGTGTTCATCTGGAATAAAACCGTCTATTTATTTATTTCTCTATATATGAGTGTGTGTGTGTTGTGTGGTGTGTTGCAGGCATGACCATGCAGGGGGAGGCGCCCGGCCAATCCGACGCGAAGGAGTCAGGCTCGCCGCACAAGACCAGCGGCGTGATCCCCCACCTGAGCCACCTGCCGGACCTCAACAAGCTGTCCGACGTGATCCGCAACCTGGTGATGGGCAACGTGGTCTACGTGAAGCCCATCCTCAAGCCCAGGAAGATCTGCATCTACACCTGCGCCGACCTCAAGGGTGAGCACAGGGAGGCGGGGTGGGGGAGGGGGGGGGGCTGGAGGGATGATTTTATTATTATTATTACTATTTTTTTTAACATCACAAAGGACTGGCCAAAAGGAAAGGGCAAACAAAAAAGTAACAAAAAGCCCGCTTAACTGCCAGTCCCTATAAAGATGACAGTAAGAGAGTATAAAAAGGGGGGTGGGTCAATTTAGTTCGGGAGGTGTCTTGTTGCTCCTCTCTTGAAAAGATTTAAGGCGTAGGAAAGTGGAAAAATATAAACAGAAAGAGAGTTACAGAGTTTAGAGTTCCAGAGGATACACACACACGTAATAGGTAAGAGAAACAACAAAACCCTCGATTTGGCCATCATTCTAGTGTTGATCTTCCTCCCCGGCAGACACCCTGATGGAGCGGTCTGCCCTGATGGAGTACGTGTACCCGAAGCTGCGTCTGTACTGCATGGAGAAGGGCTACGAGCTGAACACCGTGGACCTGCACTGGGGCATCCCGGACGAACACCTCAACGATCACTCCCTCAAGGAACTGTGTCTCGGCCAGCTCACCAGTACGTGTGATGTGGGCGTGGGGATGCCGGGGTGTCGGGAGGGAGGGGAAGGAAGGGAAGGGGGATATAGGGAGGGAGAGAGGGAAGGGTCACAGGAATGAGGGAGGGAAGGAGGAATATTACACCCTCATGATATTTCCTCATCTCCTCGATCCACAGCCCAGGCCCGCGACTCCCATATAGTGACCGTGGTGTTCCTCAACGAGACCTTCGGCAACGCTCTCCTGCCGCGGGTGATTGAGGGTCCCGACTTCGACCAGGGCGTCTCCAGCCTCGAAGTGAGCACCGACCGGGAGCTCTTCTGGAAATGGTACCACTGGGACGAGAACGCGCAGCCACCTTGCTACAAACTACAGCCCATCAGCACCTACATCCCTAACATCAAGGTAGAGAGAGAGAGAGAGAGAGAGAGAGAGAGAGAGAGAGAGAGAGAGAGAGAGAGAGAGAGAGAGAGAGAGAGAGAGAGAGAGAGAGCGAGAGAGAGAGAGAATAGCTATGTAGTCTATATGAACAAACTAAAAAAAGAAAAACTCGCCGCACGTTAAGTTAAATTGAGCCCCTTCACTCCCCCCTTCCGAATACACGGGATTGGCTGAGGTGTTGGGTGTTAGGTGAGAATGCCTTACTCCAAGTTCCGCCTTAAAGCCCCAACACCCAACACCTCAACCAATACCATGCGTTCGGAAGGGGGGAGTGAGGGGGCCCAATTTTCGCCAACTTAACGTGGGGCAAGTATACAATCATATAACCAATTTTCACCTCTCCTCCTCCTCCTTCATCGACTTCTCCAGGAGGGTAACAACGTGCAGCACCAGGAGGCCGTGGCAGAGTGGAGCGCCGCGGTCAAGAAGATGATGACGCTGATGCGGACCGTGTTCAACCAGGAGATGAAGGAGAAGTATTTGAGCACCGTCATGGAACAGGTACGCTACGGGGGCGGGAGAGGCCGGTACAGGGACGGGACAGGTACGGTACAGGGGCGGGGGAGGTCGGTACAGGGGGCGGGAGAGGCTGGTACAGGGGGCGGGTGAGGCTGGTACAGGGGGCGGGAGAGGCTGGTACAGGGGGCGGGGAGAAAAAGGGGGGGAAGGAAGGGGCGTGGAAGGTATAGGAAGGAGGAAGGGGTGTGGAGAAGGGGTAGGAAGGGGTGTGGAAGAGAAGGGGTAGGAAGGGAAGGGGTAGGAAGGGAAGGGGTAGGAAGGGGCGTGGAAGAGAAGGGGTAGGAAGGGAAGGGGTAGGAAGGGGCGTGGAAGAGAAGGGGTAGGAAGGGAAGGGGTAGGAAGGGAAGGGGTAAGAAGGGAAGGGGTAGGAAGGGAAGGGGTAAGAAGGGAAGGGGTAGGAAGGGGCGTGGAAGAGAAGGGGTAGGAAGGGAAGGGGTAGGAAGGGGCGTGGAAGAGAAGGGGTAGGAAGGGAAGGGGTAGGAAGGGGCGTGGAAGAGAAAGGGTAGGAAGGGGTGTGGAAGAGAAGGGGCGTGAAGGGGCGTGGGTGGATGGATGGATGGAAGGTAGAGAGAGGTTAGGGTGGAGGACTTGGAAAAGAATATGAAAGATGATGAAGAAAGGAAAATGGAGGCGGAAGGTTGTAGAAAGGAGGAAAGATGTAATGCATAGCTCTTACTACTACTACTACTACTACTACTACTACTACTACTACTACTACTACTACTACTACTACTACTACTACTACTACTACTACTATACTACTACTACTACTACTACTACTACTACTACTACTACTAACTACTACTACTACTACTACTACTACTACTACTACTACTACTACTACTACTACTACTACTACTACTACTACTACTACTACTACTACTACTACTACTACTACTACTACTTACTACTACTATACTACTACTACTACTACTACTACTACTACTACTACTACTACTACTACTACTACTACTACTACCTACTACAAACTACTACTACTACTACTACTACTACTACTACTATACTACTACTTACTACTACTACTACTACTACTACTAAACTACTACTACTACTACTACTACTACTACTACTACTACTACTACTACTACTACTACTAACTACTACTACTACTATACTACTACTACTACTACTACTAACTACTACTACTACTACTACTACTACTAACTACTACTACTACTACTACTACTATACTACTACTACTACTATACTACTACTACTACTAACTACTACTACTATACTACTACTATACTACTACTATACTAATTACACTACTACTACTACTACTACTACTACTACTACTACTACTACTACTACTACTACTACTATTACTACTACTACTACTACTACTACTACTACTACTACTACTACTACTACTACTACTACTACTATTACTACTACTACTATTACTACTACTACTACTACTACTACTACTACTACTACTACTGCTACCACTACTACTACTACTACTACTACTACTACTACTACTACCACTCCTCCTCCTCCTTCTCCTACTACTACTACTACAACATTTCTCCCACAACCTCATCTCTCTCTCTCTCTCTCCTCACGCAGGAGATCAAACAGAGCGTCTTCATGAACCAGGAGAGCGCCAAACACTGCCTCTGGATCTGTCGTAAATTCACGCACTTCCCCTCCCACAACATACCGGCGCAGGGCAAGGCGTACGTGGCTATGGAACCCGAGAGTAAGAAGAGACTCGATATTCTACAAAGTGAGCTGAAGGTAAGGAAGGCATTGTGTGTGTGTGTGTGTGTGTGTGTGTGTGTGTGTGTGTGTGTGTGTGTGTCATGTGGCCCAGCACTGCCCCCTCTCCCAGGGTATCAGGGAGGCCTACCAATTCACTACATTGGAAGATATTTTCTCGGAAAGGTTCACGAACCAGGTGCAGTGTAAAATACTCTATGAAATATTGGAAATATATAAGTAGTGGTAATAGATCTGTTTGATTTAGAATTATATGTTTAAATTGTTGTCTTATCTGTTCAGGATCCTTCGCTTGTTGTTTCATGTGTTTGTAGCTGTTCTTACGTTTAGTCATTTATAGTGGTATTTTATTGTCTTTTAATGCGATTATGCTATTTTAACTGCTAAAAATTGACTTGGTGTTAAGCTAATTATTTTGTATAGGTTCTTTTTACTTTTTACTTGAAATGTTCGTATTTTATCCCCTTTTATTGCGAAAGTGGGATTTGTATCTATAGACATTATTTTAGTATTATGGGTAAGGTTGTTTTTTTTCTTTGTTTTGTTATGTTAAGTCTTCTTGTTTTGCAAATGTAGTTTTTTATGGTTAATATATGGACCACGGACCATGACAAAATTGCCGCATCGTATATTTGTATTTTTTATGGTCAATAAATATATAATCTAATCTAATCTAATCTGTGGTGTGTGTGTGTGTGTGTGTGTGTGTGTGTGTGTGTGTGTGTGTGTGTGTGTGTGTGTGTGTAAGGGAATGTGAGAGTGCATACCACAGCGGTGACTCATCATGTGTCAATAACCTCCTAACGCCACACACACACACACACACACACACACACACACACACACACACACACACACACACACACACACACACGCACTATAATACACAACTCATTTTCCTATCACGCACTCTTCACTCTCACGACCTTATACAGCAAATACTCATACACCCTTGTACTACTACTACTACTACTACTACTACTACTACTACTACTACTACTACTACTACTACTACTACTACTACCACTACTACTACTACTACTACTACTACTACTACTACTACTACTACTACTACTACTACACTACTACTACTACTACTACCACTTCTACTACTACTACTACTACTACTACTACTACTACTACTACTACTACTACTACTACTACTACTACTACTACTACTACTACTACTTCTACTACTACTACTACTTCTACTACTACTACTACTACTACTACTACTACTACTACTACTACTACTACTACTACTAAACCATTATACCTTTACAACACTCCTACCTCTCACCATGCATAATAACACTAGTATATTCACCACACACACTATACATACCACAAACAACAAAACCCACCCACCCACCCACACACACACTCACACACACACACCCACACACACACACACACACCCACACACACACACACACAGATAGATAGATGTTTTACTGACCCCAACATGCACTTTCTATAATCACAATAATCACGATATATGGTCCAGCAAATTATGGTATCAATTATTGAGCCTATGTTTACGGTAAAACTGAATTATAAACAAGTAGTTCATACATTAATTTGACATATACAAAAAAATACCCGCTCAAAACAGGTCAAACACATAATCCTTAAAAACACGCACACACACAACAACAACAACAACAACAACAGCAACAACAACAACAGCAACAACAACAACAGCAACAACAACAACAACAACAACAACAACAATAAACAACAGCAACAACAACAACAGCAACAACAACAACAACAACAACAACCCCTACACACACAGAAATCACCCCTAACACCCCCAACACCAATGATCTTTATGTACCTGTCATAGGAGCGCCTGAACGAGATTCGGAGTGCTACTACTATAACTACTAGTCTACTCACCACATACACTACATACCACAAACAACAACAACAATAACACCACACACACACACACACACACACAACACACACACACACACACACACACACACACACACACAAAAGATAAATCACCAATAACATTACTAACTCCTATGATCTTTATAAGGTGGTAAATGATTGGAATGGACTAAATCGTCAAGTAGTTAGTGCGGAATCATTAGAGAGCTTTAAAAGGAGGCTGGATAATTTCATGGATGGGGATGAAAGGTGGATGTAGGTAGTGTTAAGTAACAGGAACTACCTCGTGTAGGTCTCCCAGCCTTTTGTAGCTTCCTTATTTTCTTATGTTCTTATGTTCTTATACTCACGGTAACTCACCACATACACACACAAACAACAACAACAACAACAACAACACACACACACACACACACACACACACACACACACACACACACACACACACACACACACACACACACACACACACACACACACACACACACACACACACACACACAATCACCCATACCATCACACACTCCAACGATCTTTCTACCTTCCCCAGGAGCGTCTGGACGAGATCCGGATGCTCAAGTTCCGCGTCAAGTGGCATAACTCCGGCATGAACCCCGAGGTGCCGGAACACGCCCAGTTCGTGGAGGACCTGTGCGCCCAGATCTCCCCGCTGCTCATCTCCATCATCGACGGTATTATTGAGGAGGACGAGACCAAGGTAAGGAAGAGGAAGGAGGAGATGATGGTGGTGGAGGTGGTGAAATACATATAGGAATACATAAGAAGAAGAGATACCACACTCTTAGAAAAAAAGGGTAGGAAAAGGGCAGAAAAAGGGTGTTTGTATGATGAAATACTGCTACCCTTTTTCTACCTTTACAAATATACCCTTTCGGATCGACGCAAATATACCCTTTTGCAACCCTCTCGTCTAAAAACGGTAGATAAAGGGTAGATGAAGGGTATAATCGGCAGCATCTACCCTCCAGCCTGGACATAGGGCTTAAAAAGGGTAGTGATGGTGCGATATAACAATTCTACCCTTAATATACCCCTTATTTCTGAGTGTGCAGAAGACGTATTGGAGGAGAATCATGTATGAAAGAGGGAAAGGAGGAAGAAGAGGAGGAGGAGGAGGAAGAAGGAGAAGGAGAGGGAGGAGGAGGAGGAGGTATAGGAGGAGAGGAAGGTAAGGAAGAGGAGAAAAAAAGAGGAGGTGGTGAGGAGGTGGAGGAGGAAGAGGAGGAGGAGGTGGTCTAACTAATATTGGTACTTTAACTATCTTCTCGTGTGTGTGTGTGTGTGTGTGTGTGTGTGTGTGTGTGTGTGTGTGTGTGTGTGCTTCCTCACTTACCTATGGCGTCTTCTCGTGGCCGCAGGAGGAGCTCAAGACGTACCTGGGCATCGAGAAGCGCCTCTTCCACGAGCTGATGCAACAGTCGCTCATGTGTCAGTTCCGCTACAAGAACTTCCAGGGGAGACAAGACCTGCTGGCCAAGATTAGAAGGTGGGTGAAGGGGGGTTCTTTTGACTCTCTCTCTTTCTTTGTTTCTTTCTCTCTCTCTCTCTCTCTCTCTCTCTCTCTCTCTCTCTCTCTCTCTCTCTCTCTCTCTCTCTCTCTCTCTCTCTCTCTCTCTCTCTCTCTCTCTCTCTCTCTCTAACACACCCGTCACCCACACACTTCTCCAAATCCTTCCTTTCCATCAACTTTGCAACCAAGATTAGAAGATTAGAAGGTTGGTGCTCGGGTTTTATTTGAGACCTCTTCTCCTCTCTCTCTCTCTCTCTCTCTCTCTCGTCTCTCTCTCTCTCTCTCCTCTCTCTCTCTCTCCTCTCTCTCTCTCTCCTCTCTCTCTCTCTCTCTCTCTCTCTCTCTCTCTCTCATAATAACACAACAACAACAATACTTTTAACCCCTTCGTGGCCTCCGTCAGGTACCTCAGCAACGACTCGTGCGTGCCGCTCATCATGCACGGCGAGGTGGGCTGCGGCAAGTCCTCCCTCATCGCCAAGGCCATGGAGAGGTGCTGCGAGTGGCTGGTGGACGTGCCCCTAGTGGTCAGGTGGGTATTGGGAGGGGGCATTGGGGCAAGGAGTGTGGGCGTGGACAGAGAGAGAAGAAGAGCATGTATGTGTGTGTGTGTGTGTGTGAGTGTGTGTGTAGGGCGTGATGGGGTGGCCTGGGCAGTGTGGTTAAGACAGTGTATGGGCATGGGCATATAGGGGGCATGGGGCAAGGGGTGTGAGGAGGAGGGCATGTATGTGTATGTGTGTAGGGCGTGATGTATGGGAGGGGTGAGGGTAAGGGTGGTATAAGCAACGTGGTGTATACAGTGTAGTTTGCTTTCTATTACTACAGTTTCGTGGTTAGGTGGGTGTTGGGAGAGGGCAAGGGGTGTGAGGATGAGGGCATGTATGAGTTTTTTTTTTTGTAGGGGTGAGGTAAGGTATAGGCAGTGTGGTGTATACAGTGTAGTCTGCTTTCCATCACTACAGGTTTGTGGGCCTGACTCCCGGGTCGTCCACCGCGGAGCAGGTTCTGAGGTCCATCGCCGAGCAGTGCTGTGCCCTCTTCGGCGAGCACCCGGCCGAAGCTGCCAAGGGCGTGCGCCATATGTCGTCGTTCCTGATGCACGTGTGGTCCAAGGCGTGCAAGGTGCGACCGCTGGTGATCATGATTGACGGCATCGACCAGGTGAAGAGCTACGGGTCCACCTCCCTCGAGTGGGTGCCCCGCGAGCTGCCGGAGAACGTGAAGCTGATCATGACGGTGCGGGACGACTCGGAGCAGATGAGACTCCTGCAGAGCATCATTGAGGACCGCGCATGCTTCCTGAAGG
Organism: Chionoecetes opilio; assembly: GCA_016584305.1. Lineage (NCBI taxonomy): Eukaryota > Metazoa > Arthropoda > Malacostraca > Decapoda > Majidae > Chionoecetes > Chionoecetes opilio. Next base: position 426,900 of record JACEEZ010014817.1, read on the forward strand.
TGGGTGTTCTGGGTTCTCTGTCGCCTGCTTTTTGAAGGTGCGTATACTCTAGATCTACTGACTATTATCACACAGTAGTCAATAGTGAGTAGTAGATAGTAGTCAACTGATCTAGGGACTAGGGCATACTCGGTCCTTTGTCTGAACGGCACGAGGCAGGCATAGGTATACTTCAGCCCGCCCGTCCTCCCTAAATGCAGCTCGTGATTTAAAAAAAATACATCGAGGCAGATCTATGAACGGGGGGAGGCGGCGGGCACGGCGGAGCGCGGTAAAGGTGTCCATATACTGGACTGTGAGGGATTCGAACCCACGTGTTTTGCATAGAAACACTAATGTTGCTGTACTAATGAAAGTGTCCATAGATTCCTTATTAGCAAACACACGTAAAAGGTGAAAAAAGGGTAATCTAATGTTCTTAAAGCAGCGCTAAACCGTGAGGATTAGGAGAGGCAATGTATGGGACTGAGTGAGGAAATGAATGTATACGTGAAAGAATGAAAGTGTCCATATAGTTTCCATTTGATTGATTATATTAGCACACACACTCATAGGTGGAAAAAGGGTAATCGGATGTTCTTAAAGCAGCGCTATTAGATATTAGGAGCGGCAATATATAAGAACTGAGTTAGGAATTTAATAAACAAAGTCGAAGGATCTGAAATGACAGGAAATGGAGGATATTTACATTATGGGATAGCACAAGGGTCCATTTTAGCGTGTTTCTCTTCTTCTCTCTCCAGATTGCGCTAGCTACAAACTCTAATTCTATCTGACCACCACCGCATTACTATACTATCGAGACTGGTCATGCTATCATGTCTATGACTTCCTTGCCGCTGTATTGGATAAGGCCCTCGATTATGCATCTTTATAAGAGGGATGCTGAAATGTAGTAGCATAATATTGAATATGCTATAACTATCTATAGCATATGGTATTATGAGTAGAGCAATAATTATGCATGCTACTATCTACAAAGGATAGATGATCTAATATGGCATGATATCTATCAATGAATGCGCTATGTAGCTAATGTAATAGACTAGATTATGATAGTTGATGCGATGACATTGAGGCTGAGAAATGATGTAAATGAAAATGAAAAGTACTATTATGCAATAGATCTAATCTAAAGGGAGGGATATATGCTACTACTACATATTAGACTATAATGCTGATCATTAGAATCGAGCTAAAACTATCTATCATACTTCAAAGGATATGCATTATTATTATTACTATTGCACTATATCATTTCTATCTCTATTATCTATCTATTATCTATCTTCTATCTATCTATCTATTATGCTATCTTCTATCTATCTATCTATTATGCTATCTATCTATCTATTATGCTATTTCTATCTATCTATGCTTCTATCTATCTATCTATTATCTATCTTTATCTATCTATCTATTAGCTATCTATCTATCTATTATATCTATCTTCTATCTATCTATCTATTATGCTATCTATCTATCTATTTGCTATCTTCTTTTACTATCTATATCTATCTTTATCTATCTTCTATCTATCTATCTATTGCTATTCTATCTATCTATCTATATACTATTTCTATCTATCTATCTATTATGCTATTCTATCTATCTATTTATGCTATCTTCTATCTATCTATCTTATCTATCTTCTATCTATCTATCTATTATCTATCTATCTTATCTATCTATCTATTATGCTAATCTATCTATCTATTATCTATCTTCTATCTATCTAATTATGCTATCTTCTACTTCTATCTATTATGCTATCTATTATCTATGCTATCTTCTATCTATCTATCTATTATAGCTATCCATATCTATTATCTATCTATCTATCTATTATGCTATCTCTATCTATCTATCTATTATGCTATCTTCTATCTATCTATCTATTATGCTATCTATCTATCTATTATGCCTATCTATCTATCTATTCTATCTATCTATCTATTATCTATCTATCTATCATCTATTATGCTATCTATCTATCTATTATGTCTATCTTCTATCTATCTATCTATTATGCTATCTATCTATCTATTATGCTATCTTCTATCTCATTCTACATCTATCTATTATGCTATCTATCTATCTATTATGCTATCTATCTACTATCTATTATGCTATCTATCTATCATTATGCTATCTTCTATCTATCTATTATGCTATCTTCTATCTATCTATTATGCTATCTTCTATCTATCTATTATGCTATCTATCTATATGCTATCTATCTATCTATTATGCTATCTTATCTATCTATCTATTATGCTATCTATCTTCTATATCTATTATGCTATCTATCTATCTATCTATCTTCTATCTATTATGCTATCTTCTATCTATCTATTATTATGCTATCTATCTATCTTATCTATCTATGTATGATCTATCATCATCTATCTATCTATTGCTATCTACATCTATTATGCTATTTCTATCTATTATCTATTTCTATCCTATCTATCTATCTATTATCTATCTATCTATCTATTATGCTATCTTCTTCTATTTTATCTATCTATTATGTATCATCTATCTATTATGCTATCTTCTATCTATCTATTATGCTATCTATCTATCTATCTATCTATTATGCTATCTATCTATCTATTATGCTATCTTCTATCTATCTATTATGCTATCTTCTATCTATCTATCTATCTATCTATTATGCTATCTATCTATCTATTATGCTATCTATCTATCTATCTATTATCTATCTATCTATCTATTATCTATCCTATCTATTATGCTATCTTCTATCTATCTATTATGCTATCTATCTATCTATCTATCTATCTATTATGCTATCTTCTATCTATCTATTATGCTATCTATCTATCTATCTATCTATCTATCTATCTATCTATTATGCTATCTATTATGCTATCTTCTATCTATCTATCTATCTATTATGTTATCTATCTATCTATCTATAATGCTATCTTCTATCTATTATGCTATTTTATCCTATCTATCAAATCTATCTATCTATCTATGCTATCTTCTATCTATTATCTATCTATTATGCTATCTTCTATCTATTATCTATCTTTATCTATCTATATATCTATCTATCTATCTATCTATCTATCTATTATGCTATCTTCTATCTATCTATTATGCTATCTATCTATCTATCTATCTATCTATTATGCTATCTTCTATCTATTATGCTATCTTCTATCTATCTATTTCTATCTACTATCTATCTTATCTATCTTATCTACTTGCTATCTATTATCTATCTATCTATTATGCTATCTATCTATCTATTATGCTATCTATCTATCTATTATGCTACTTCTATCTATTATGCTATCTTCTATCTATTATATGCTATCTCTATCTATCTATTATACTATCTATCTATCTTCTATCTATTATGCTACTCTATCTATCTATTATGCTATCTATCTATCTATCTATCTATCTACTTATTATGCTTTATCTTCTATCTATTAATGTTATCTATCTATCTATTATGCTATCTTCTATCTATTATGCTATCTATCTATCTATTATGCTATCTTCTATCTATTATGCTATCTTCTATCTATTATGCTATCTATCTATCTATTATGCTATCTTCTATCTATTATGCTATCTATCTATCTATTATGCTATCTATCTATTATGCTATCTATCTATCTATTATGCTATCTTCTATCTATTATGCTATCTATCTATCTATTATGCTATCTTCTATATATTATGCTATCTATCTATCTATTATGCTATCTTCTATCTATCTATTATGCTATCTTCTATCTATTATGTTATCTATCTATCTATTATGCTATCTTCTATCTATTATGCTATCTATCTATCTATTATGCTATCTTCTATCTATTATGCTATCTTCTATCTATTATGCTATCTATCTATCTATTATGCTATCTTCTATCTATCTATTATGCTATCTTCTATCTATTATGCTATTTTCTATCTATTATGCTATCTTCTATCTATCTATTATGCTATCTTCTTATCTATTTTCATTATCTATTATGCTATCTTATCTATTATGCTATCTATCTATCTATTATGCTTATCTTAGCTATCTATCTATCTATTATGCTATCTTCTATCTATCTATTATGCTATCTATCTAATCTATCTATCTATTATGCTATCTATCTTATCTATCTATCTATCTATTATGCTATCTTCTATCTATCTATTATGCTATCTTCTATCTATTATTATGCTATCTATCTATTATTATGCTATCTATCTATCTATTATTGCTATCTTCTATCTATCTATTATGCTATCTTCTATCTTCTATTTATGCTATCTATCTATCTATTTCTATCTATTATGGTATCTTCTATCTATTATGCTATCTATCTATCTTATGCTATTATCTATCTATCTATCTATTATGCTTTTACTATTTCTATCTTTATCTATCTATTATGCTATCTTCATCTATTATTATGCTATTTTTCTATTGCTATCTATCTATCTATTATGCTATCTTCTATCTATCTATCTATCTATCTATATGCTATCTTCTATCTATCTATTATGCTATCTTATCTATATATCATCTATCTATTATGCTATCTATCTATCTATTATGCTATATTCTATCTCTATCTATTATGCTATCTATCTATCTATCTATCTTCTATCTATATTCTATCTATTATGCTATCTTCTATCTATCTATTATGCTATCTTATTATCTATTATGCTATCTATCTATCTATTATGCTATCTATCTATCTATATGCTATCTATCTATCATTATGCTATCTATCTATCTATTATGCTGTCATCTATCTATTATCTATCTATCTATCTATTATGCTATCTATCTATTTTAATCTATTATCTATCTATGCTATCTATCTATCTATTATGCTATCTTCTATCTATCTATTATGCTATCTATCTATCTATCTATCTATTATGCTATCTATCTATCTATTATGCTATCTATCTATTATCTATTATGCTATCTTTATCTATCTATTATGCTATCTATCTATCTATTATGCTATCTTCTATCTATCTATTATGCTATCTTCTATCTATCTATTATGCTATCTTCTATCTATTATGCTATCTATCTATCTATTATGCTATCTTCTATCTATCTATCTATTATGCTATCTATCTATCTATTATGCTATCTATTTATTTATTATGCTATCTTCTATCTATCTATCATGCTATCTTCTATCTATTATGCTATCTATCTATCTATTATGCTATCTTCCATCTATTATGCTATCTATCTATCTATTATGCTATCTATCTATCTATTATGCTATCTTCTATCTATTATGCTATCTTCTATCTATTATGCTATCTATCTATCTTTTATGCTACCTTCTATCTATCTATCTATTATGCTATCTATCTATCTATTATGCTATCTTCTATCTATTATGCTATCTTCTATCTATCTATTATGCTATCTTCTATCTATTATGCTATCTATCTATCTATTATGCTATCTATCTATCTATTATGCTATCTTCTATCTATCTATTATGCTATCTTCTATATATTATGCTATCTATCTATCTATTATGCTATCTATCTATCTATTATGCTATATGATGATGTTATTTTTTAGTTAACGCTAATTTATGCATGGTTATGTTCATTTATCAGAAAACAAAATATAGCAATGGAAAGCTAATGAAAATCCGCTTCTTTCTATCGCTAGCATCTAAATGCTTTCTCGCAAAATATTAAATGGCGATGAGTTCAAGTGAATATTAAGTTCATGCATATTTCTTAACTCTCTCATAATGGCATTTCTTTATTGCATTTTACTGTTTTTTATTTGATAATATTATAGAAGAAACATTTACGAAGATAACGGTATATCATATATACTGATAAACCATAGGAAGGGAAAAGGGAGTGATGTTCGAAAATGGCAGGAATCGCAAAACTGGCCTCCACTGGAAATAGCCCAAAATGAGTAGCAAGTCCAGTATAGAGTAGTCTTTGTATCTATCTATCTATTATGCTATCTTCTATCTATCTATCTATTATGCTATCTTCTATCTATCTATCTATTATGCTATCTATCTATCTATTATGCTATCTATCTATCTATTATGCTATCTATCTATCTATTATACTATCTATCTATCTATTATGCTATCTTCTATCTATCTATCTATCTATTATGCTATCTATCTATCTATTATGCTATCTTCTATCTATTATGCTATCTTCTATCTATCTATCTATCTATTATGCTATCTATCTATCTATTATGCTATCTATCTATCTATTATGCTATCTTCTATCTATTATCTATCTATCTATGCTATCTATCTATCTATTATGCTATCTATCTATCTATTATGCTATCTATCTATCTATTATGCTATCTTCTATCTATTATGCTATCTTCTATCTATCTATCTATCTATTATGCTAGCTATCTATCTATTATGCTATCTATCTATCTATTATGCTATCTTCTATCTATTATGCTATCTTCTATCTATATATCTATCTATTATGCTATCTATCTATCTATTATGCTATTTCTATCTATTATGCTATCTTCTATCTATCTATCTATCTATTATGCTATCTATCTATCTATTATGTTATCTATCTATCTATTATGCTATCTATCTATCTATTATGCTATCTATCTATCTATTATGCTATCTATCTATCTATTATGCTATCTTCTATATATCTATCTATCTATTATGCTATCTTCTATCTATTATGCTATATTCTATCTATATGCTATCTATCTATTATTTGCTACTTCTTATCTCATCTATCTATATGCTATCTATCTATCTATTATGCTATTTCTATCTATTATGCTATCTTCTATCTATCTATCTATCTATTATGCTATATATCTATCTATTATGCTATCTATCTATCTATTATGCTATCTATCTATCTATTATGCTATCTATCTATCTATTATGCTATCTTCTATCTATTATGCTATCTATATATCTATCTATTATGCTATCTATCTATCTATTATGCTATCTATCTGTCTATTATGCTATCTATCTATCTATTATGCTATCTATCTATCTATTATGCTATCTATCTATCTATTATGCTATCTATCTATCTATTATGCTATCTATCTATCTATTATGCTATCTATCTATCTATTATGCTATCTTCTATCTATTATGCTATCTATCTATCTATGATGCTATCTATCTATCTATTATGCTATCTATCTATCTATTATGCTATCTATCTATCTATTATGCTATCTATCTATCTATTATGCTATCTTCTATCTATCTATTATGCTATCTTCTATCTATCTATCTATTATGCTATCTATCTATCTATCTATCTATTATGCTATCTATCTATCTATTATGCTATCTTCTATCTATCTATCTATTATGCTATCTTCTATCTATCTATCTATTATGCTATCTATCTATCTATTATGCTATCTTCTATCTATCTATCTATCTATTATGCTATCTATCTATCTATTATGCTATCTTCTATCTATCTATCTATTATGCTATCTTCTTATCTATCTATCTATTATGCTATCTTCTATCTATCTATCTATTATGCTATCTATCTATCTATTATGCTATCTTCTATCTATCTATCTATTATGCTATCTTCTATCTATCTATCTATTATGCTATCTTCTATCTATCTATCTATTATGCTATCTCTATCTATCTATTATGCTATCTATCTATCTATCTATCTATTATCATTCTATTATCTATCTATTATGCTATCTATCTATCTTACTTCTATCTATCTATGCTATCTATCTATCTATTATCTATTATGCTATCTATCTATCTATCTATATTATGCTAATCTATCTATCTATCCTATCTATTATGCTATCTATCTATCTCTATTATGCTATCTTTCTACTATCTATTATGCTATCTATCTATCTATTATGCTATCTATCTATTTCTAATTATGCTATTCTTCTTCTATCTATCTATTATGCTATCTTCTATCTATCTATCTATTATGCTATTTCTATCTATCTATCTATTATTATCATTATCTATTATGCTATCTTCTAATCTATCTATCTATTGCTATCTATCTATCTATTATGCTATCTTATCTATCTATTATGCTATCTTCTATCTATGCTATCTATCTTATCTATCTTATGCTATCTTCTATCTATCTATCTATTATGATATCTATTCTATCTATTATGCTATCTATCTACATCTATTATGCTATCTATCTATACTATCTATTTGCTATCTATCTATCTATTTCTATCTATTATCTATTATCTATCTACTATCTATTATGCTATTCTATCTATCTATCTATTATGCTATCTATCTATCTATCTATCTATGTATCTATCTATCTATCTATCTATTATGCTATCTATCTATCTATTATAGCTATCTATCTATACTATATTGCCTATCCATATTGCCATCCTATCCCATCTCATGTCATCCCGCAGATCGTGGGTCGCATGGCGTGTCACTGGACGGGCGCGGAGTCCTCGTTGCCACTCAGTCCACACTGATGAGCATGATCTGTGTGTTTTGACGACCTCGAATATAAAGTGAACATCTTATTTTCTATTTAAAAATTATTATGCATTCTTTAAGTTATTATCATCATATGCTTCAACTGGGGTACTAAAAACTATCTTTAACTTTGCCGGAATATCTATGATTATTTCTACTCAACTACATATTGTGCTATTTCAAATTTACACTATCTATTTCATACTAATTATGACTTCTATTATTTGCTATCTACAACTATTATGTTCTTCATCTCTACTTGCATCCTATCCCATTCTGTCATCATACTACTGCTCCTCGTTTCATCTCTTCCTACCTGATCATCTGTTACACCTCTAGGAACTATGAAAGTTACACATCAATTCTTTTCTTCTATCTTAAACCAATTATCTATGAATTCTTTAATCATCAACTTCACTTCTACTATCTCTTCTCTCTCTCGCAATACTCTGATTTTCTCTAACTTCAACCTCATCTCTCTTCTACTACTCTCCTCATCTTCTACCTCTCTCTCCTTCTCATCTACTTAATTAACTTTTCACTCTCATCTTATACACACTTGTCTCTCTCTCTCTCTCCTACTCTCATCTCTCTCTCTTCTCTCTTCTCTCCTCCTCTCTCTCTCTCTCTCTCTCTCTCTCTCTCTCTCTCTCTCTCTCTCTCTCTCTCTCTCTCTCTCTCTCTCTCTCTCTCTCTCTCTCTCATTACCCACTTGTATATGATTTTCCTACTACTAATAACCACTTGATTGGCGTTATCTCTCTCCTCTCTCTCTCTCTCTCTCTCTTCTCTCTCTCTCTCTCTCTTCTCTCTCTCTCTCTCTCTCTCTCTCTCTCTCTCTCTCTCTCTCTCTCTCTCTCTCTCTCTTTCTCATTACTCACTTTGTTTTTCTCCACTTATAATTGATTGTTTGATTGGTATTACACACCTCTCTCTTTCCTTTCTCTCTTTCTCTCTCTCCCTCCCTCCCTCCCGCCCTTCCCACCTCCCACCCCTCACCCTTATAACCCCGCGTTCGTGCCCCGCAGGTGGAGCTCTCGCACACCCTGGGCTTCCTCACCGCCGCCAAGCACGGACTCTCGGACTCTGAGATGACCGACATTCTCTCCTGCGACGAGGCGGTGCTGGAGAAGGTCTTCGTGCACCATACTCCCCCAGGTACTGTGTGTGTGTGTGTGTGTGTGTGTGTGGGTGAGTGGGGTGAGTTTGTGTGTGTGTGGGTGTGGGTGTGGATGTGTGGTGGTGGTTGTGTGGGTTGTGGGTGTGGGTGGGTAGTGGGTATTGGTGTGGTGGGTGTGGTGTGTGGGTGGTGTGGTGGTTGTGTGTGTGTGTGAGAGAGAGAGAGAGAGAGAGAAGAGAGAGAGAGAGAGAGAGAGAGAGAGAGAGAGAGAGAGAGAGAGAGAGAGGGAGAGAGAGAGAGAGAGAGAGAGAATGTTGCCTTTCTTTAGTTACCCCTTTGCTTTCCTTCTCGCCTTTGTTGTCGTTTTCGTTTTTTCTTCCCTCTACTCTACTTCTTCTTTTTCTTCTTCTTCTTCTTCTTCTTCTTCTTCTTCTTCTTCTTCTTCTTCTTTTCTCTCTCTCCTCCTCCTCTTCTTCTTCTCCTACTTCTTTTCCTCCTCCTCTTCTTCTTCTATTTCTTCTACTACTAATACTTCTTCTACTTCTTCTTTTCTTTCCTCCACCTCCTCTCCTCCTCCTCCACCTCTATTCTACCACCTCCATATCACCCTCCCCCTCTCTCCCGCAGTCCGCCGGTGTCCCTCGCTGCTGTGGGTGATGATCTCCAAGCAGCTGCAGCCCTTCCTCATGAAGACCATCGTGGCGGGGATCTGCCTCTTCACCTGGCGCCACGAGAGCTTCAGGGACGCAGCCAGGACCCGCTACCTGGACACCCCCGAACAGATTAACATGTGCTGCACCGCCCTCATTGATTACTTCCAAGTACGTTGATATACAAAAATGTGATGTAGGGGAGAGCGGGGCAGGTTGCATCGAGGGTAGGTTGCATCATTGCCTTTAACTCGCATTAACTTTTTTATTATTATTATTGTTGTAGCTGTAGTAGTAGTAGTAGTTTATAGTAGTAGTAGTAGTAGTAGTAGTAGTAGTAGTAGTAGTAGTAGTATTAAGACGATGTACGTGTAATAACATGCGAGTTAGAGGCAATGATGCAACCTACCCTCGATGCAACCTGCCCCGCTCTCCCCTAGATTGTGATGTAAAAAAATACAGAAGAGACCAATCTCGTGTAACTGAAAGCTATAACTATTTAGGGTCTATATGTAGTGTTTGTAGACGCTTTTTTGTTGTTCTTCTTCTTCTTCTTTTTTCCATTTCCCTTCAGTCCTCGTCGTTGCTGTTTTTTTTCTTTTTTTTTTCTTCTCGCGTTATCGTTTTTTTTTTTTTTTTTTTTTTTTTTAATATAATCCTGTCTCTATTATTTTTTTTTTTCTTCTTCCCATCCTGAACTCTTTTCGTCACAAGTTTTACTTTTTTTTTGTCCTCCTACATGTCTAACTTTCATTTTCCTTAATCTCATCTATAGTTTGAACGATTGCAAAAAATAGGGTCAATGCAAACCTCCTACACCATTGCGTAGATCTCGTCGAACTGGACAAAAATTACTTACGGGTTACGTCACATCATCTTCCGTCACCCTAAAGACACACACACACACACACACACAAAAGCGCCACACACACACATCACACACACACACACCACACACACACACACACACACACACCACACACACACACACACAACACACACACACACACACACACACACATACACAACACACACACACACACACACACACACACACACACACACATACACACAGTCGCACACAAACACAACACACACACACACACACACACATCACACACACACCACACACACACACACACACACACACACACCCACACACACACAACACACACACACACACACACAACACACCACACACACACACACACAACCACACACACACACACACACACAACCACAACAACCCCAGTCACAGTACGTACTACATCAAATTTACATATACAATAAGCTAACATCTACTTTTTTACTTTATGCAGTGGTTCTTTCTACTATAAGATAACATATTGCACTCATTTTCACTATCATTGTATATAGAATAGTCATTATTTTTCATTATTTCAATCATAGACGTACTTTTACTCTTTTTACGTTTTGCATTTAACTGCTTTCATACTACCGTATATATAGATAACAGTGAAGTCGCCACCTGCAGTGATGTCGCCAGGCGCCAAATATTACGAATTATAGCATCACTACTGGTTTTTATGTGCCACTGAAGATGTTACACAGTAGTTTATATCATGACTGTATAATCTACCCTGTTTCAACGTTGTTTTATACTTTGTATCTGCAAATATAACTGTTGCGCATTTTGCTTCTCACGTTTTTCTTCGCGCGATGACAGACCGTAGCTGATCACCTTTCGGGCGGCAGGACACAAAACTTGCCAGATCTTTCAAACTTGAATAGAATTTGTTTTCACGTTGGCAGAGGAATTTTTATATATCCAAGCATCTTCCGCAGCTAATATATATAGAGACATGTTTTACTTTACCTCTAATTTCCCTGAATTCCCCAGAGTGACGACTCAACTGTTGGGTTAAAATACTAGTTGGCGACTTTACTGTAGTAGGTATAGCAAGATCGCCACTCGGTTTTATTTTTGTAATTTGTTCATTTATAGCCCTAATATGACACAGATGAAGACACAAAATGACACAGACTTTCCAGATAGACCCTTCTAACTTTCCTGAAATCATGGATGTACAAATGTAAGTATTAACGCCACCACACGTCTGTAAATAACAAAGAAACGTAGAACTGGCGACTTCACTGTTATCTACGGTAGATGTTACTGAATGCATGAAAGAGAAATAGAGAAGACAAGAGTAGACAAAGACTTAGCTTGGAAAGAAGACAAGGTAATTATTGATGTGATGAAATAAGGAAAATATTGAAGTCGATATTGAGTGTTGGTATTGTTGTAGATGTAGATGATGTTATTGAGTATTCTTTTATCTCATATTATATTTAACATTGAACAACTACCTTCATAATAAGACTTAGTGTTAACCCCTTGAGACCCAGAACGTAATTTCTATCGTAATTTGACCACCATTAGATGATTTTTGATGAATATAAGCAATGTTTTATAGCTATGACCTGTTTAGTGTCCTTATCGACTAACTAATTTGGTGTCTTCAGTTACTTTTCGTAATTTTATGGCTGACAACAGACTATTTTATGTGGCAAAGGAAAGATCTGGGCGTGAAGGGGTTAATGAATGTAGGAAACAGTCGAAATTGAGTCTTGGTGTTGTTGTCATTGTTGTTGTTGTTGTTGTTGTTGTTGTTGTTGTTGTTGTTGTTGTTGTTGTTGTTGTTGTTGTATATACTTGTATCTCTTATTACATTTAGCCTACAATTTCACAACAACCTTCATAATAAGTATTAATGAATGTATGAACCAGTCGAAATTGAGTCTTGCTGTTGTTGTTGTTATTGTTGTTGCTATTGTTATT
>JACEEZ010014817.1:447500-490000 GCA_016584305.1 Chionoecetes opilio
GAGAGAGAGAGAGAGAGAGAGTCTTTTAGCAATTTTAGCAAGTAGCAATCTTTTCGAATTTGATTTTCATTCACAGTTGGGTATTGGTTTCATTTATTCACCTTTCATTTATTAGTTTATATATAAGAACATAAGAAAATAAGGAAGCTACAAGAGGCCGTGAGACCTAAACGTGGTAGTTCCTGTTATTTATACATTTAGTATTTATGTATGTATATTTATTCACCCTTGTGTCCCTCTGTCCTCCCCTGCAGGTCGGCGAGGACAGGTTCCTCAACAGCCTCATGGTGTCTGAGAACGGGAAGATCTGCGTGTGCGGCGACGAGACGCAGAAGCCCTCGGCGCTGCTGGTGTGGGACCTGGAGCTGCGCAAGCTGATGTACGACCTCCGCATCCCCCACCACGAGTTCATCACGCGCCACGCAGCCATCACCAAGGAGGGCCATTACGTCTCCTGCGTGTGTCGCGTGAGTGGCAAACACGAGGCTCCGTGTATTTGTACCGTAGATAACAGTTACGTCGCCAGGACAACTTTTTTTTCTGTTTACAGACGTGTGGTGGCGTTAATACTTACATTTCTACATCCATGATTTCAGGAAAGTTAGAAGGGGCTATCTGGAGAGTCTGTGTCATTTTGTCTTCATCTGTGTCATAGTATGGCTATAAATGAACAAATTACCAAAATATCTACAAAGTGGCTATCAACAGTAGAGTCGCCATCTAGTGTTTATTTACTGAGTGTCGTACCGCTGTCGTCGTCGCCCGAAAAAAAAACAAGTAGTGAAATTTGAAACCGTCTATACTTGCAGATACAAAGCATAAAACAAGGCTGAAACAGAGTAGATTATACACTCATGATATAAACTACTGTGTATCATCTTCAGTGGCACATAAAAATCAGTAGTGATGCTATAATTCGTAATATTTGGCGGCTGGCGACATCACTGCAGGTGGCGACTTTACTGTTATCTACGGTAGTGTTATGTCTATATTTCTTTTTAACCCCTTGAGGTCCAGAACGTATTTCCATTGTAATTTGGCTACCATTAGACTATTTCAATGAATATAATTAATATTCTATAGCTATGACCTGTTTAGTACCCTTGTCCACTAACTAATGTGGTATATTAAGCTACTTTTCGTTATTTAATGGCTGACAACCGACAATTTTATATAGCAAAGGAAAGATTTGGGCGTGCAGGGGTTAATTGTTGTTTTAGTTTGTAATATAATGTTACTTTATATTGATTATACTGTCCATTATTTAGTCTTACTAGTCTACTGTCTTGTTTTAGTTAAATGTGGTATATGTTTTCGCTTGTGAAACTAACAAATAGGTGTAAATATTATAAAACTGTGGTCAACAAACTATCTATCTATCTATCGCGTGCGTGGGCGTGTGCGTGTGCGTGTGACTCCCGTGTTTGCCTCGCCGCCTAACATTGCTACATAATCATAAGCAGTAAAACATTTACCCCAATATTAGGGTAGTATTCTAGTTTGACACCGAATTCACTTTGGTGGACGAAACCATTTTTTTCTGGTGAGCTTTGATGTATTTTAAATTAATCTGCTAACCGTTTTTGTCGCAAATCACTTTATTTTTATTATTATTATCATTATTATTATTATCATATTTTTTTTTTAGTTAGGTAAAGGTTAGGTTAGGTTCAATTTGTTTTTCAATAATTTTTGTCGCAAATTACACAAAAAAAGTGATTTGCGACAGAAACGGTTAGCAGATTAATTTAAAACACATTAAAACTCACCAGAAAAAAAATAGTTTCGTCCACTAATGTGAATTTGGTGTCAAACTGGAAATTTACCGGTATTAGCTGTCTTAGAATCTCTCTAGAATATTACTTTATCCAAATTCTATTAACTATACGTGGCTCAGGCTTATATGTCGCTGTGTGTGTCTGGTGTGGCGCGACTGTTGCTCGTATTCGTAGTCACATACCATGATTGATCGTGGTAATTGCTATGATTTTGTTCCATTTCTACTCAGTCAAAATTATTCACTTGATCTTGTAGCTGCCATGGAAAGTACTAGAGCAATCATACAGTACTCCTATTGCAATCACAACAGAGCTGGCATGACATATTGATTTAATTAGGACAAGACAAAAAGTGAACAATGACCACGTACAATGATGGTATGTGACTACGAATACGGGCATGTGACTCACGACTTTCCCTTCCCCGGCAGGAGGTGGACGAGCCGGCGCCCAACTTCATCGTGGTGTACGACCTGCAGAGCGGCACACTCTTCAAGAAGTGGAAGCCCGGCGTGAACATCATCTCCATCGCCATCTCCTCCGCCGGCAGCTGCGTCATCGTGGGCCTCGAGGACTCCAAGCTCATGGCCTACGATCTCATCACAGGTGCTGCGCCACTGATGCTTTACTCCGATGCATATGTTTTCTAATGCCTCTATTTTTTCCCATTAGTGTTTTCCTATAGAACATAAGAACATAAGAAAATAAGGAAGCTACAAGAGGCCGTGAGACTTACACGTGGTAGTTCCTGTTATTTTACTGTACTACCTTCGTGAAAACTATGGTGTAGTTTGTAGTTTGTAGTTCCTGGTCTTCTGAAAGTGGTCCTATTGTACCCTGGGTGTTGTGGCTCCTTCACAATACTACATAGGTCCTGTAACATTTGAATTTATTGCCTTTGCCTTTGCCTTTGCCTTTGCCTTTGCCTGCCTTGCCTTTATTTTACCTATAAACAAAAGGAGAAAAAAGTATCCCTCCCTATAGTCTATTTTTTTTAACGAGACAAAAAAGCCTGACCCCTTGCTGCTTACTGACTGATATTTGATGCCCGGAAAAGGGAATACTTCGGTTTTTCTAAATTTCAGTTGTATTTTACCATAGTTAACCATATTATCAGGTAAACATAGGCATCATTTCAAGCATGAGAGCTTAGGATAGAATGGAATTTTCGTTCGCCTCGTTAAAAAAAAATAGACTATAGGTAATAGAATGTTGTAACGTAGACCCTCGCCGTCCACAGGTAATCCCCGCTGGACGCTGAAGGGCCACACGGCGCCGGCCAACACCATCCGCCTGGACAACCGCGGCCTGCAGTGCCTCACCTACGACTCCCATGGCCGCGACCGCTCCGTCAGGGTGTGGGACATTCACACCGGTGAGGAACACACACACACACACACACACCTGCACACACACACACACACAAACACACACACACACACACACATACACGGGGGTACTCCGTAGTGTAAGGGTTAGCACGCTCGGCTCACAACCGAGAAGTCCCGGGTTCGATCCCCGGGCGGAGCGAAGACAGACGGGCGGTCTTCTTAAAACCCGAGCCCCTGTCCACCCAGCAGTGAATGGGTACCGGGTGTCAGCCGGGGGTTTGTGACCCCCCTCCCGGGGTGATGGCTTCGGCCAACACACTAAGAACTAAGGATGAATGATAAACAATGTTGATATGGAGACGGGGCCATACGAGCGTCGCTCTGGCACTGTAAAATACAACTAGATGAAAAAGATGAATACACACACACACCCCTGCACAGTCTTCAAAGAGAATAAACCCGAGTAAAAAATACACCCAAAAGGGGATTTCTTGCTAGGTTGTGTGTTAAAGACTCATTATATAGTTACGATAGGCCATTTGTTGCGACCGTTGACACATTCTCCAATTTTTTATATATATTTTTATTTTGAACAGAAAACTTAACTTAGAACTTTTAAGTAACTTTTAATTACACACATAGATTACAAGTGGCTTCTTGATTGAATTATCTTGATGATCTTTATACAGCATTAACTTGTCAAGGATTTCACTTCCTTCCCTGTGTTGCAAGTACCATTTTCTCACCTTCCCTGTGTTGCAAGTACCGTTTTCTCACCTTCCCTGTGTTGCAAGTACCATTTTCTCACCTTCCCTGTGTTGCAAGTACCGTTTTCTCACCTTCCCTGTGTTGCAAGTACCATTTTCTCACCTTCCCTGTGTTGCAAGTACCGTTTTCTCACCTTCCCTGTGTTGCAAGTACCATTTTCTCACCTTCCCTGTGTTGCAAGTACCGTTTTCTCACCTTCCCTGTGTTGCAAGTACCATTTTCTCACCTTCCCTGTGTTGCAAGTACCGTTTTCTCACCTTCCCTGTGTTGCAAGTACCGTTTTCTCACCTTCCCTGTGTTGCAAGTACCGTTTTCTCACCTTCCCTGTGTTGCAAGTACCGTTTTCTCACCTTCCCTGTGTTGCAAGTACCGTTTTCTCACCTTCCCTGTGTTGCAAGTACCGTTTTTCCCTTCCCTGTGTTGCAAGTACCATTTTCTCACCTTCCCTGTGTTGCAAGTACCGTTTTCTCACCTTCCCTGTGTTGCAAGTACCGTTTTCTAACCTTCCCTGTGTTGCAAGTACCGTTTTCTAACCTTCCCTGTGTTGCAAGTACCGTTTTCTCACCTTCCCTGTGTTGCAAGTACCGTTTTCTCACCTTTCCCTCTTTACACAACCCCAAAGCCTCCCGTAACCTTGATGGCCTCCCTCAGGTAACAGTCTGGCGGTGCTCACGCCGGACCAAGCCATCACGGCCTGCGAGATCTCCAGCGACGGCAAGGCGGTGGTGATGGCGCTGGAGGGGCGCAACGAGATCGTTACCTTCCTGCTGTGCCACCAGAAGGGCGTCGACGGCCACGACTCCCCGAAGTCCTACGGCAACGACACCAACAGAGGCAAAGTGTTCGACCTGAGCCAAGCAGGGTGAGTGTTCGTGTGTGTGTGTGTGTGTGTGTGTGTGTGTGTGTGTGTGTGTGTGTGTGTGTGTGTGTGTGTGTGTGTGTGTGGTGTGTGTGTGTGTGTATTCATCTAGTTGTATTCATTTAGTTGTATTTAACAGGGCCTGAGCTACACTCGTATGGTCCAGTCTCCATATCTACATCTTATTTTGCTTCCTTAGTGAGTGTTCGTGTGTGTGTGTCTTCCTGTCTTTGTCCATCTGTCTGTCTCCGTCTCTCTCCATATGTCTGCCTACTTACTTATATGTCTGTCTGTCTGTCTGTCTGTCTGTCTGTCTGTCTGTCTGTCTGTCTGTCTGTCTGTCTGTCTGTCTGTCTGTCTGTCTGTCTGTCTGTCTGTCTGTCTGTCTCTTCCTGTTTCTCTCTCGATCACGCTCGTCCACTCTTTTTATATCTTCACATACAGTAAAACCTCTCATATTCGAACTCATTGGGCCAAGGTGTGGTCCGAGTAATGCAAGGATCC
Source organism: Chionoecetes opilio (assembly GCA_016584305.1). Taxonomy (NCBI): domain Eukaryota; kingdom Metazoa; phylum Arthropoda; class Malacostraca; order Decapoda; family Majidae; genus Chionoecetes; species Chionoecetes opilio. The sequence goes on from JACEEZ010014817.1 coordinate 452,741, forward strand.
GAATAATGGGGGGGATTATATATGGGGGGATATGTAAAAAAAAAAAAAAAAAAAAAAAAAAAAAAACAATCTAGTTATATTATATAGCTAGGAAATTTCGACTAAAAAAAAAAAATAATAATAATAATAATAATTCTAGGTGTATATTATATAGCTAGGAAATTTTGGCCCCTACAAAAAAAAAAAAAAAAAAAAAATTCTAGGTGTAGTACGGGAAATATAGCTAGGAAATTTCGAAGAAAAAAAAAGAAAGAAAAAAGAAAAGAAAGAGAAGGTCCGAAAAATGAGAGTTCGAATAATGTCAAAGTCCGAATAATGTCAAAGTCCGAATAATGTCAAAGTCCGAATAATGTCAAAGTCCGAATAATGTCAAAGTCCGAATAATGTCAAAGTCCGAATAATGTCAAAGTCCGAATAATGTCAAAGTCCGAATAATGTCAAAGTCCGAATAATGTCAAAGTCCGAATAATGTCAAAGTCCGAATAATGTCAAAGTCCGAATAATGTCAAAGTCCGAATAATGAGAGTCCGAATAATGTCAAAGTCCGAATAATGTCAAAGTCCGAATAATGTCAAAGTCCGAATAATGTCAAAGTCCGAATAATGAGAGTCCGAATAATGTCAAAGTCCGAATAATGTCAAAGTCCGAATAATGTCAAAGTCCGAATAATGTCAAAGTCCGAATAATGTCAAAGTCCGAATAATGAGAGTCCGAATAATGTCAAAGTCCGAATAATGTCAAAGTCCGAATAATGTCAAAGTCCGAATAATGTCAAAGTCCGAATAATGTCAAAGTCCGAATAATGAGAGTCCGAATAATGTCAAAGTCCGAATAATGTCAACGTCCGAATAATGTCAAAATCCGAATAATGTCAAAGTCCGAATAATGTCAAAGTCCGAATAATGAGAGTCCGAATAATGTCAAAGTCCGAATAATGTCAAAGTCCAAATAATGTCAAAGTCCGAATAATGTCAAAGTCCGAATAATGTCAAAGTCCGAATAATGTCAAAGTCCGAATAATGAGAGTCCGAATAATGTCAAAGTCCGAATAATGTCAAAGTCCGAATAATGTCAAAGTCCGAATAATGTCAAAGTCCGAATAATGACAAAGTCCGAATAATGTCAAAGTCCGAATAATGTCAAAGTCCGAATAATGTCAAAGTCCGAATAATGTCAAAGTCCGAATAATGTCAAAGTCCGAATAATGTCAGTCCGAATAATGAGAGTCCGAATAATGTCAAAGTCCGAATAATGTCAAAGTCCGAATAATGTCAAAGTCCGAATAATGTCAAAGTCCGAATAATGTGAGTCCGAATAATGTGAGTCCGAATAAGAGAGGGTTTACTGTACTTTTATTTTTCCCTATAAACGTGAACTCACTTTTCAGACTCAAAACCTTGTGTGTGTGTGTGTGTGTGTGTGTGTGTGTGTGTGTGTGTGTGTGTGTGTGTGTGTGTGTGTGTGTGTGTGTGTGTGTGTGTGTGTGTGTGTGTTAGATAGAAGTGTTTTGGTAATGTTTCAATAATGTTCCAATGCAAGAAAGAAGCCCTGATTGCATGGTGTTAAATCCTTTCCTTAGATTTCCTTTTAAAGCATGTACAATATTTCTTTTTAACAAATTAGCATGTCACTAAGGTGTCTTTGATTTTTTGGAAATACTTTTTAATGGCATGAACTAAACCAATTTCTAAATAAATTTCTTTCCAATTTCCAAAGTAACTAAATCTTAACCAACATTTCGTCATAGCCACCACATCTATCTTTCTGTCCTCTCCTCTCTATCTCCGCCACCTCGACTCTCTCTCTCCTACTTCTCTCTCTCTCTCTCTCTCTCTCTCTCTCTCTCTCTCTCTCTCTCTCTCTCCTCTCTTCTCTCTCTCCCCTCCTCTCTCTCTCTCTCTCTCTCTCTCTCTCTCTCTCTCTCTCTCCCCTCTCTCTCTCTCTCTCTCTCTCTCTCTCTCTCTCTCTCTCTCTCTCTCTTCTCTCTCTCTCTCTCTCTCTTCTCTCTCTCTCTCTCTCTCTCTCTCTCTCTCTCTCTCTCTCTCTCTCTCTCTCTTCTCTCTCCTCTCTTCTTTTTTTCCTCTTTCTTTTTTGGTCTTCTCGAATACCAAGTGTCACTCATTCTCCGATCTCTCCTTTCTGCGATCTCTCTCTCCCTCTATCCTTCCTCTCCTCCCTCCCGCCTTCCCAACGTACAAGCATGCCCCAATGACCTCCCCGCCCGGTGTGCATGCCTCCCGCAGCACGTGGCCCATGTCTGGCGATACTGAGGAGAACATGCTGTGGAGCTAAGACGGTTGCCGCTGCCTCGCCCCTTCCCGCATGTTCCCGCCGCCACAAGGCTCGGCTCCTCTTCCTCCTCCTCCGCATGGAAGTTTCAGCGCCTTGCTTCCGATATTATAATAGCATGATATTTTATTTACCTCATTGTTTTTTACTGTGATCATCAATATTATCAGTGTTGTTATTATTATTATTATTATTATTATTATTATTATTATTATTATTATTATTATTATTATTATTGCAGTGTTCATACTACTCATATAATTGCTGCATGTGGTAAATTGTCATCCATACACGTCATCCATATCTGGGTTGATAGTGGAGTTTTTATTTTCATTTTAAAACTATTATGGTAATGTAATCCATATGTTCAATAGCGAGAGGAGCGCTATGTGTGGAAAGGCTGGTGATGTGCCGCAAGACGGGTTATGCATGCATGAATAAGTTTCTAAAGAGCGCAATGTCCCCGTTTCGGTACAGATGGTGTCACACACATTTTCAGTGTCATGTACAGCGGCGGTACACATTCCTGCAGGGTATGCATGGCTCCCCTCAGGCTCCCGGGTGCTCTGTAGGGATCCGTAACTACTGTACTGTAGACTAGCCAGAGTAGTCATGTGAAGGATGAGCTCCTCCTCCACCTCGTGCTTCCTCCTCCTCCTCCTCCTCCTCCTCCGCCTTCCTTCACCTGGTACGATGGGTGTCACTGAGCAGCCTGATAAAGACTTCCCTCCCCACACACACTTCTCGATGCGTATCATTACCTCCGCCAAGGTTATGTTATACCATCAGTCTGTGAGTGTGTTTGTTTTTGTGTGTTATTCACCCACAGCCTGATCACGCGCTGGACACGCGATCTCCAAGTGTTACCCTCCCGGAAAGAGCTTAGAGCTCATAGAGACCGATCTTTAGGTAAAACTGAGACCTCATCCACCACACACACACGTCTTCTTGCTCAAGGAGGACAATAACTGCCTTCCTTTGTCGGTGATAAATCCCCTTGAGCGAGCGAGGATTGACCATGGGACCACAGAATGGGGCATCGCTCTAAACCACCGACCATACAGGCAGTAAACGGACATAGTGGTGGTGTGGTAGCGGCATTACGTAAACCCTCATGGACGGATTTGCATGAACATTTCACCAGAGGAGGTGGATCGATCTATAAAAATAGACCCAACTTGGTGATATTAATTTCTGGAGGTGTAAGGGTACCAATAATTCAGGTAATATTATGCTTATTACAAATCGCGTTTTGATTCGCTCGTTCAGCCTTGGCGGAGGTATATATGCTTTCTCGAAGTGCTCTTGCTAGTAAATTTAATGGAGTAAAATGCGTCACATCAGTACGGTGGTGTTTGGTGGAGGGGCGCGCGCCTGGCCCTTAGCCCCTTCACGCCCAGATCTTTCGTTTGCTGTATAAAATAATCCGTTGTTAACCATAAAATTACGCAAAGTAACTTAACATACCAGAGAAGCTAGTGGACAAGGATATTAAACAGGTCATATCTATAAAATATTGCTTATATTTATTAAAATCGTCTAATGGTACCCAAATTACAATGGAAATTATGTTCTGGGCCTCAAGGGGTTAAAAGCGATCTGAACATTCTTTTGTAATGGTCAAGTACACTTGTCCCCTTGAAATGCATTAATGAAGTTTAGGCATAAGTTATGTCTTGCCTTTGAGCTTTCCTCCATATCCTCGTCCCTCGGGTGTCAAATCGGTGGCCACGGTCAAATCCCTAATACTTCCTGTACCTGCTTCTCGTACCTCGACGGAGAACCTCAAAGTGACTACGTGTATTCCACTCCAAAGAATCCTCGGCTAGGTGCATTATAAATGTAGGGAGGAGCCTGCCCGTCAGGTTAGCGTGAACATACTCCATAAACCTCATTTCGATGTTTCCTTTTTGTGTTTTTATGTCCGTACCGAATGTAACAGGACATTATAAGTCATATTAATTTAAGAGTTATAAGTTCGTGCATGGATATAAGGTAAGTCCTTCATTAAAACAGGAATATATACATATAAGTACCTCAGGCATACCTTGTCACAAATTAATGATAAGTACAGTATACAAGAAATGAACACATGTCTGCTGCGTGTGGTCGTTCGTGTACCGGTAGCGTCATGCACTGAGTTGCTACCGAGGGTACTATATTCTTGTATTATCCTTGGCTGCTACCCTGCCAACCCCTCCCTCGCAGCTGTCCCAAAGCGCACACCGCCAAAGCCGTCTCTATGTAGGTAGATTTATGCTAACTTATGCTTATTAACTTATGCTTTACGAACGCTAATTTATGCATGCTGCTAATTCATTTATCAGAAAACAAAATATATCAATGGAAAGCTAACTAAATTCCGCTTCTATTGATATTCTCCATGTAAAATGTTTTCGAGCAAAATATTAAATGGCGAAGCGTTTAAGTTCATGCATATTTCTTGAGAGTCTCATAATGGCATTTCTTTAGTGTGTTTTACGGGGTTTTATTTGATAATATTAAAGAACAAACATTTCCGAAGATAACAGTATATCTTTTATACTGATAAACATATATTAGGTAGGTAAACTTGTCATCTCGGTGGCCTCGTACAGACTCCGTCCGTGACGTCATCAATATCAGGCGCAGGCTTTTACATACAGACGGCTTTGACACCGCCCCTCCGGCGGCCTGAAGCAGTCTGGCCTAGTTCACTCTGTAGATAAATACTAGATATCCTATGTTAATTAAAAGAAAAATCCTTCCAGTGGTGGTTTTTGTTTGATTATTTTGACAATCATCCTTCTGTGAGAAAGAAAGCGATAAAGGCACACGTAGCAATGACTAGCTTGAATTTTGTTATTAATGTTAGGTGGAAGAGTTTTTGGGAGCTGGTGGGATGAAAACACTGCCTGGCTTTTACAGGTTAAAACGATTATTCTTAAACATTATGAAACCAATCGAATAGAAGCAAATTTACAAAGGGTAAACGGGATTCCACTCAGACTCAGCGAGCTTCAAAGCACGAAAACTACCGGGTCTTCATTACGGTAGCCTGTTCGCAACTTCGCACTGCACCTGAAAGCGTGTACTGGGTGTAGCATACCCTAGGTGTAGCTAAAGATGTACGAATGACTGGCGGCCGCGTGCTAGGGAAAGGATGGAAGTGCCAAGTGCATGTATGTCTGGCTGGATGGCCATTGTGCATTCAATAACCATAAAGCCCAGAGTCTCCATTTTGGCCTGAGGTAAACGATCGCTGGGTAGTGACGTTAGTGTTGACCGTGTGGAGAGTTGAGCGGCCTTCGGTTGTTGCATCAGCCGCCCAGTGAGCCACCACAAGAAGTATGTTTACACCGCAGCCTTGAAACACACGGACACCCACTCGACGCTCATAGATTTTCATGCGTTGAGATTAGAATTATTGACTAATCAGTTTTTATAATTGAATTCCTATCAATTGAGTGGAAATCATGCTTTGTGTACTAGAAGGATATAGAGAGTGGCCATTCTTGTAGTTGCGCGCGCCGTGACGTCAGCTGGCAGTAGCGCAGTGTTGCCAGATGCAGGAAATTTACCTGTTTGAGGGAAATTTTAGCTTCGAAAGGGAAAAAATAGGCAAAAAATAGGACAAAAAAGAAACCATTTAGTTTATCTTAAATATTTATATATGTGTGTGTGTGTGTGTGTGTGTGTGTGTGTGTGTGTGTGTGTGTGTGTGTGTGGTGTGTGTGTGTGTGTGTGTGACAGGGAAAATCAGAGGCAAAAAGGAAAGTTATCATTTTCAAACATTTTTACGACTATTAACCAGGGTAGAACAAAAAGTAACTGATTCAAGCTGGAAAAGCGTAGATTCAAATAAGAAATAGGGAAAAACCGGTTCACAAATAGGTGGTGAATGATTGGAATGGACTCAGTAGACAGGTATAGTGCGGAATCATTAGAGATCGAACTTTAAAAGGAGGCTGGATAAATTCATGGATGGGGATGAAAGGTGGATGTAGGTAGTATTAAGTAACAGGAACTACCTTGTGTAGGTCTCACGGCCTCTTGTAGCTTCCTTATTTTCTTATGTTTTTATGTTCAAACAAGGATATTTTGCCTGGTGGATCTGGCAGCACTGCAGTAGCGTGCCAGGCATGGGCCAAACAAGCCAGCCGCGTCAGGTCAGGTGGTGCTCGTAAACAGTGTGATTGTGATGGTGTTTTGTGGCGCGGGTCATGGTGGTCACGTCAGAAACTCAATGCGTGTTCCGTGACGTATGTGAACTTACCTGTGTGACGTGCTAGCCGGGGGTGTGACGTGAGGCAGCGACACCTGTGATTCACCTCAAGACCCAGGTAGGGAACCGTAATTCTTCGTTGTCTTGGCGGGGATGTGACCTTGGAGGCGTAGGTCACACACTGTTTGACATATTGCTGGGGTCACGGTCTTGCAGGAAGCCGTTGTGGGTATGAATAGACACACAGGTGTTTATATAAAGTAGTATCGGTAATAGTGGTGGGGGAGGCGAGGTTTTGTGGGCAGTCACCAAGATGGCAGCGGAGACCCTTCTTCTTCTTGTGACCTTTTCTGCTTATTATCGCTTTGTAGGTCGTCTGTCAATCTCGGAGACCCACCAAGACGTGTTGCTAGTTATTGCAGCTAATTTTTGGTATATGTGCAGTTTAGACCAATACACGATCGGTGGTTTTAAGTATCCTGAACGTTTTGTTCTCATAAGGAGTATTTCTAACCCCTACAACAGCCGGCGGAAATGAAAAATATCACAAGGGGTGTCTGGGGGGTGAGGTTAGGTTACGTAATCAATGCCCAGGTTAGGTTAGTAAACTAGCAAGGGGGTCTCCATCCCCCCCACCCAGTTATGTCAGAAGAGGGTATTATTTTACACTAGGACCGAAATTCCCTACAGTGAGTGTGGTTTCTGTTTACCTTATTGGATTCTAGGAAACATTCTCTGAGCTTCCGTCGCAAATCATTACTTTTGGAGATCATGACATGTTGTTCATAGGGAGGCGAGAGACAAGTGTTTACGTGCCTGCCTCTCACTCTTCTTCCTCTTGTGACCTACATCGCCTCTGTTCTTCCCTTACCGCGAACACTTTTTTAATGCAGATTTGGCTTTAGTTAGGAGGTTAAAGCGTGGAGTTAGGTTAGGTTAGTGAGTCAAAAGGTGGGGTTAGGTTAGTTTAACTTTCATATCTCATATACACTCCTTCCTATTAAAAACATCTTATATCTCCGAAAGTAGTGATTTGCGACGGAAGCTCATAGAGAGAATGTTTTTTAGAATCCAATAAGGTGAACAGAAACCATACTCCCAATTGTGTAGGAAATTTCGGTCCTAGTGTAAAAATTTACCCAGAAGAGTATTGGTCAATAGGGAGTAGGTATTGGTTGAAAGCATATTTACCAATTTTTTTTTTATCCTTGATTGTGATAGTTTGATCATTTGTATTCTCTGTGGAATCCTAGGCACAGGAAAAAGGGATGCCTGGTTGAGGTCTTGGAATAGGTCAGGGGGGGCGCACACGGGGTTATTGGGTCTACTGCAGTTGAAACCCTTGAGGCCTAGAGCGTAATTTCCATTGTAATTTGGGTACCATTAGACGATTTTTAGTCAATATAACCAACATTTTATAGCTATGACCTGTTTAGTATCCTTCCCTACTAACTAATTTGGTATATTCAGTTACTTTTTTGTAATTTCATGGCTAACAACAGACTATTTCCATACAACAAAGGAAAGATCTGGGCGTGAAGGGGTTAATGCAATACGAGGCACGTAACTATAACCGTCCTCAACTTGTAGATCTGACCATTTGCAGTATTTTTAACCCCCACATCAGCCGTCGGAAATGAATAATAGCGAGGGTGTCTGTGGTTAGGTTACGTAACTAATGTCCAGGTTAGGATAGTGAACTAGAGGGGGGGGATCTGTATTTATTTTGAAGACTTAGTAAATGGTAAGAGTGAAGGTGAGGCAATTGTGGCATGCATGGGAATGATAGGTGGTGGTGGGGGTGCATGAATAGAAGAAAATCTGGTATAAGTGCAGTTTAACCCCTTCACCCCCAGATCTTTCCTTTGCTACATAAAATTGTCTGTTAACCATAAAATTACAAAAACTAACTAAATAAACCAAAGTAGCTAGTGGAGAAGGATACTAAACAGGTCATAGCTATAAAATATTGCTTATATTCACCAAAAATCGTCTATTAGTGGTCAAATTACAATGGAAATTACCTTCTGGGTCTCAAGGGGTTAAACCAATACACGATCGGTGGTTTTAAGGGCTAATATTTAGAACATGATTGTGTCTGGATTCAAGTATTTTTTACATTTCTATTGTTTCTATAGGTCAGAACGAGGGTGAAAGTAACAATGAAATGTTGTGCAAACAAAAAAAAATCATTGGCTAGGTTAGGTTAGGTTAATTTGAGGGTTAGGTTAGATTAGGTTAGTTTAATGGTTTAATTAAGTTATTATTTGATGCTTTTACAAATGGAGTGTTTCTTCCCGTCAAAACTTCAAAAAAAATGTATTATTAGAAATTTGTCATCACTTTTTCGAATTGCAAAATTTTATTTTTTTAGGTTTGCACAGGAAAAAAACTATCCCCATTAGGGAAAGCATCACATATCAACCCCTTCACCCCCAGACGTTCCTTTGCTATAAAAATAGTTTGTTGATAGCCATAAAATTACGAAAAGTGACTGAATATACCAAACTAAATATTGGACAAGGATACTAAACTGGTTATATCTATAAAATATTTTGCTATAGCTACTCACTAAAAATCGTCTAATAGTACCAACATTACAATGGAAATTACGTTTTGGTCCTCAAGGGGTTAGTGAAAAATAATCAAACTTGTCTGAAAATCTTGAAACTGTCATAAACTAAATTTTTACCGTATTAAGTATCCTGAACGTTTTGTTCTCATCATAAGGAGTATTTGTAACCCCTTCAACAGCCGTCGGTAATAAAACATAACACAAGGGTGGTCTGGGCAGGCGAAACCCCCCCAGTGAGGTTAGGTTACGTAATCAATGCCCAGGCTAGGCTAGTTAACTAGAAAGGGGGGTCTCGGAGGGGGGGGGGGTTACAGAAACTAGTAAATATGTTTGATAGTATGTACAAAAGACTAGTCGAGGGTCAATTTTCACAAATGTAAGGTGATGTTTTTTTGGAGTAAAAGCAAAGGGATACATTTTAATTGCTCATAAGTAAGAGTTGAGTGTCTAAGAGAAAATGAAACTAGGCTGAATGGAGAAAGATTGGAGGAGGTTCATGAATTTAACCCCTTCACGCCCAAATCTTTCCATTAATATATAAAATCGAATGTTGTTACCTAGCTATGAAATTACGAAATGTAGCTTAATATACCAAATTAGCTAGTGGACAAGGATAGTAAACGGGTCATATCTATAAAATACTGCTTATATTCACTAAAAAGCGTCTTATGGTAGTCAAAGTACAATGGAAATTACGTTCTGGGCCTCAAGGGGTTAAGTACATACTGTATCTTGGTTCGATGATGTGCAAGCAAGGAAGGAAGGATGGAGGGTGAGACAAGAGAAAGAGTGCTGGAAGGGGGGAAAGTATTATAGTTGGATCTCTGGGATGTGCGATGAAAGGAAGACTGAGCTTAAACAAAACAAAAACAACAAATATAAGACTTAAGAGATGCAATAATTTTACCAACATTCAACCTTTAACAACATGTAAGTAAGTACCTAAGACTTGGGTGTGGAGTGAAAGACACAGGTCAGGGATCCCAGCAGTTGAAGTGAGTTGTTTGAGAAGTGCCTGTGGTGTGAGGAGGATGGGTGGTGAACGTAATGAAAGTGTACAAATGCTTAACAGGTTTGGTGTGTCAAGTAAGGGTGAGGGGATGAAATGTTGAGTGGTTGAAGGGGTGAAGCGCAGCACTCTGAGGTGGTTTGGTTATGTAGAAAGAATGGCAGAAAGTGAGATGACTAAGAGAGTATGTATGAGGAGGGGCGTAGTTAGGCCTGGGCATTGGGTTGTGTAGCCCTGAATGGTTTATGAATAGGGTCTCAAATACCATTTTTTATTTATTTTATTTATTATTATATTTTTTTCTCGCAAAAATAAGATAAGCTCTGACTGGGGCCAACATAAAATTTTAGTAAAAAACTAGATATTTGGTTAGATGTTACTTAGCGTACGCTGATGGCATCCTTTTTATGAGCAGGACATGAGAGAGGTGGAGAGAACAGAGGAGATGAGGAGTGCATGACAGAGGAAACACCAAAAGACCTTTTGGAGAGGTGAAGAAGAGAATATCAGATGGACAACACACAGAGTTAACAGAAGGGCATTTTTTCAAAGTGCATTTTTTTGGAAGTGCATTTTTTAAAGTGCATTTTTTTCGAAGTGCATTTTCGAAGTGCATTTTTGTGTGTCCTTGGCCAGTCCTTTGTGATGTAAAAAAAAAATAGTTATAAGACCGAGGTTGGTCAGATTTCAGTATTGAACAAAGCATTGGGAATATACAATCTATAGGACTGCTTCATCACGCCAAAGCTCTCTTTTTCTTAGGGTTTTACTCCTACTCATGAAAATATAATAATAACGAAGTTGAACCCCAACTCAGATTGTCTTAATTTTATTTTAATTTCATATTTCGAAAGTTATCCTAAGCAAATTACCGGAGCCTTTTGGTAGAGCACAGTGTCTCACATCTTATATTCATTATACTCATAAATAAATTGAAAATCATCCAGTAAAAATTTAATGATCTCTTGGCTGGGCTGAGCCCCAATGTTTCAAGATGCTAAATACACCCCTGTGTATGAGTGTAGTAGACCTTGGGGTTGCTAGAGGACGACCCCGAGTTAAATGGGAGGACATACTACCATAGATAACAGTGAAGTCGCCACCTGCAGTGAAGTCGCCAGGCGCCAAATATTACGAATTATAGCATCACTACTGATTTTTATGTGCCACTGAAGATGTTACACAGTAGTTTATATCATGACTGTGTAATCTACCCTGTTTCAACGTTGTTTTATGCTTTGTATCTGCAAATATAACTGTTGCGCATTTTGCTTCTCACGTTTTTCTTCGCACGACGACAGACAGTAAACAGTAGCTTTTCGGGCGACAGGACACAGACTTGCCAGATCTTTCAAACTTGAATAGAATTTGTTTTCACATTGGCAGAGGAATTTTTATATATCCAAGCATCTTCCGCAGCTAATATATATAGAGACTTGTTTTACTTTACCTCTAATTTCCCTGAATTCCCCAGAGTGGCGACTCAACTGTTGGGTTAAAATACTAGCTGGCGACTTTACTGTAGTAGGTATAGCAAGGTCGCCACTCGGTTTTATTTTTGTAATTTGTTCATTTATAGCCCTAATATGACACAGATGAAGACACAAAATGACACAGACTTTCCAGATAGACCCTTCTAACTTTCCTGAAATCATGGATGTACAAATGTAAGTATTAATGCCACCATACGTCAGTAAATAAGAAAGAAACGTAGAACTGGCGACTTCACTGTTATCTACGGTAGAGGGAGAGTGTGTGAGAGAAAGGGGCGAGAGAAGACTGAGAGGGTTAGTGCATGCAAAGAGGGGGGGTGGGGTGCGAGGACAGGAACTCCTAAGTGGGGGGTTAGGAAAGGGTGGCAGAGGTAGGTAGATAAATAGTACTCAAGAACTTTCAAGTTTCACTTAGGCCTACTACCCTTGAAGGGCCTTAGGTATACATCTAGAATAAAAAAAAATCATGATTATATGGAATAGTAATGTATATAGGCTATATGTACTGCATGCATGCATCATAGTATAGGATAAATATTTTTAGAAAATGTTGTTTATTAAAAAAAAAAAAATTCCTTTCCAGGTAAGTGTATGGCGTGTGGGCTGTGTCAGTGTCGCGGCAGAGCTGGCCCCTGCCTGCTGGAGTGTGACTCCTGATACTGTGCAAAGTGTAGAGGCTGGTGTGTGTGTGCATGTGTGTGCCTCGCCCCTGCCAGCGGGCCTGTGTGGGGGGTGAGGGTGCACGCCACGCAACTATCACCACGTGAACTCTTAAACCTGATGCCTTACTTGTGCTTAACGGCAGTGAAAGTGAGTCTTACTTGGCTGACTTATGTCTTATAAGGTCTTTAGGAACATTTTTTCTGACTTGCCTCAAGTCTGAAATGGTTCACCTACTCCAGGTATTCATATATCATAAATAGGTGACACTGTGTATATGAACTCTGATCATTCTGCAGGTTGGGGGATCACTGTGAGTGTGTAAGTTTAGGAATCCCTCTCTCACTGCATTTGTGCAACAATGTGGGCGAGAGACAACTCATTTTGTATACTCGTACTAAGTGGTCCATTACAACGCTAAGTTAGTTATCCCCGTGGCCGTGGTGTGTGTGTGTGCGTGCAGCGCGGAGCCAGAGGCTGAGTCAGGGCTGGCTGATGATCTGGCTGTGGACTTAAAAATAGCTTAGAATATCTGCAAGTTCTACAACTAAGCTAAATGAGAACACAGTTTTGTACACTGGCAATTCTAAATCACAAGGCGTGAGCTTAAAGATTAAATTGAGTATATACACAATGAGATTATAATTGTAATTGAGAAAGTAAAATACACAAGACAGTTGTTTTCAACCTTTTGCAGAGTTTGAAGAGGATCTCCCAAAAGTGTTTGAAATCCAGAAACTGTAGTCTAGTCAACTATTCTCATTCAGCTCAGTGAAGGAATACAATCAATCATGTGTTAGCAGTGTGCCCAAGCTCTCTTGCAGGACTTGGTCAAAATCTAGTGTAGATATTAAGATCAGTGTTTTTTGCCCTTCAGAATGTGTGAAGAAATTGTTGTAAGTGTTAGGAGACGCATCAGTTTTATCACAAGACAACAGTGGACGGAAACTTGCATTGGCTGGCTGCCTGTTGTGCTGGGAGTGTGCAAATGATAATGATGCAAGAAATAAATATAGTTGGAATATATATATGAATATAATAATGGAAGGATCATAAACTCCACATTTGTTCAAGATTTTTGGTCCGTGTTAAACAAGGTCCACATACATGCTTTTGGATCCATGTGCAAAATTATGTAAAAACAGCAACATTTTTCAGGGTATGATGAAGATGATGATAGATTAAAGGATCTTTTTTATTATTATTCTGAATTAAAATTTACAAATCTTGAAAAATAGTACAGCAGTAGTGAACATAATTCCTTGTACTACCCAGTGTGTGTTTTCAATCATTCAAGGGAGGGAGTGAGCTCTTTACAATCAATGGCTAGGATATTAGACAGACTTGTACTGCTATTACTAACAGAATATAACAGAGGAAATATTTTACCACTCAAGTAATTTTTGAATATGAAAGTACCAATTTTAGAGTAGCAGAGTTGAAAGTAAGGCAAACTTGTACGTACGTGTTTCGGTGTCCTGGAGTTGACGCCTCATCATGGGAACTCTAGATGCCGCCACGTTGAAAGTTCCTCCATGTGATATTGTACCTTGTTTTACAGATCTCTCTTAAGGCAGTATATTTTTACAGTATTTTTAAAGACCTAGTCACATTACTTGAAAACAAAGCATGCGTTTCTGCACTAAGACATGGTAGCAATTGCCTGTTTCTCTAGGCATCACCGCTACATTCAGACACTTGGATAATGAAATGCCGACGCCCCGAGTGTTGCTGCAATGACCTGATACCTGAAGCTTTTGACCTTTGCCGTAGTGGTGTCGTGCAAGTCAATGGAGCATACAGTAAACCCTCTCTAATTCAAACTAATAGGGGGCAGACCTGGGTCGAACATTTGAATTATCCGAAAGTTTTCTCTAGCCCCTCTACACAATAAGAACTCACTCAAACATGCCAAAACAGCACAGATTGTATTACTTGTACGCACTGAAACCATCATATTTATACGATAATGATCGCATATCTGGTCACGCTGGGCAGCCGCGGCACGCACCGCTTGGGAGAGGTCGGACTTGCACTAGTAAGGCCAGGATAATTCGAACTGATGTTTGAATTATGGAAAGTTGTTGAAAAATTCCAACTGGCCTGAAACAGGTCGAATTATCCAAAGTTTGAATTTGAGAGTGTTTACTGTATTCAAGTTTGCAGTCATTAAAGCTGCTGGTCGTCCCCTACAGTTGTTATTGTTAGATCATTTATGTTACTGATCGCCATGTTTGCCACAATGAGGCAGTGGAAAGCCTCACTAGTCTGACAGTGAGCTCTGGGTGATGCTGCATCTTGATGGTCTGGTCTAGGATAACCAGGATTGTTTTGCTTAATACAATTGTCTGGGTCAGGAACGGAGTAATTTCTACATTGCATATCCTGTTGATAAGTAGCTGTGTAAGTGATGATGTGATTTACGTAAATTATTGTAGTGAAAAAACGAAATTCCGTACAGTATTTTAGGTAATACTGTAGTTGTGGGTGTTATGGTTTGTAGTTTGAAATACAGTGGTGACTCGCCATAGTGAATCTAATTGGTTTTAGGACCTCATGGCTTTTTTAAGTAGTCTACTCTAGTGTCTATTACAATAGTACATGTATTAAGGAGTAATTCACCCTGGCTCAAAGCCAACAGCAAATTTGCCACCTAACACAACCCCTCAAATAAACATGAAATTAGAAAGAAAGAACATTTTGTCTCACCTAAGTATCACGCGCGTGCCATTGCATTTAGGTGGCCGGCCGAGGAAGTGCATTGTGAGCAAGACTGCCTTCAGAGCCACGGTGGGGGTTGGCTGTGTTGTGTATATCACCAGCGGCAAACACCCAATATGAAGGCCATTGACTCGCCTCTCCAGGGTGAGAGTACAGCTGCTATCTGATATTCTCTGCAGCTGTACTGGCTCTGAATTGTAATCAAGCAGATCCTTATTTATTTGTTCATTCATATGTTGATTTTGTATCACTATGTGCCCCGTTAATAATCATCATCAGCACCCACGGTGTCCGCTCTCAACTTTATATAAATTAAGGTTTCTTTTTTTTTCATTCATTTCATTCATTGGTTGCTGTTCATGGTAATATATGGAGTTTCTTTTTTATTGTTTGATAGAATTGAAATTCTTGTTATTGACTGATTTTACGCTCAAAAAACACAACCTCACCATTCATCATCAATACAAAATTCAATGTAAATATTCTATTCATTTTGCATAAAGTTTACATCAGCCTTGCTTGCCAGGAACTTAAACATGATGTAAAAAGCACTGTACACAAATACTAGGTACCCCGCCGCCTTAAAAGTTTTTCAAAATGTTTGGATTTCTAAAAATTCAGAGTGACAATCCTGCTCTGCATTTGTTACAATGCTTTTTATTCGTTAGAGATTATTTATTCTGTTGATATATAATACGTACATTTCAATACGCGGAAATTCATAAAGAGATGGTTAGTTAAGCGGGTCACCACTGTATCTTGTAAAATACAATGTAGTATCATGGAATGGTTAGTCATGAGCATGGTATAGCGAGAAATTTATGAATGAAAATACCCAGGAAAATGTTAACCAGTGAACGGAACCCTTCTCTCACCTTGTCATTAAAGCTACTACACATCCTGTCATCCTTGATTCTGGCTTCTACACTGTTCATATGTTAAGGCAGAATATTTTGAGATACTTTTACAGTGAATTACCACTAAAAGCACAGCATAGAAAATTGATGTTTAAATTCTTGACAAGCAAAGTACAATAGTGAAAAGGTTTAGTCCCATCACTTTGTTGTAAGTACATTATAAGTTTCATATAATCATACAGTAACTTATTTGTTTGTCCTCGTTATAGCTAAGCAAATAAGTTGTTTTGATAACTGCCATCTATATACCGGTGAACATGAGCTATGCAGTGGTGGAAATGAAGGAACACGCGCCACAAGTTACCTGGGGTCGCCCATTGACATTATCGATTATCCAGCAGGGTTTCCTATGGCAAGATAACCTGCTATTCATAGATCACCACAGGAAGAGGATTTAGAGATACAGATCATCTACCAAGGTGGTGGTTGTTGTTGTGGGAGAGGTGGAGCAATCGGTCATCCTCTTGAAGGTGTTAAATCATAAGAGCATAACATAAGAAAATAAGGAAGCTACAAGAGGCCGTAATTCCTAGACGTGGTAGTACTGTACCTGTAACTAACCAATCATTGTGAGCCTTATCTGTGGTGAGGTCTTGGTGTTGTAGGGGTCTCGGGCACATCACCCGTGTTGCTTTTACTCTCGGAGGACACCACACGACTTGCAAGGTTCGGCAGGTACCGTAATTGAATCGGTAAAAGTGCCGAAGATGCCGTCAAAGGGGAGACCTGTATAAGAGCGTGTGCTTAGCCATCCTTTAGACGCAGTGGTTTTCAACTCATTTCGAGCTATGGACTACTAGCCCAATTGAAAAATATTTTGTGGACCATTTCCGTTTTGAGATAGAGTATAGGCGGCTACTCGCGAGGCAAAATCTTGGAAAATTTTGGTCCATTTTGATTGTGATCTGTCCTCACGCGCGCTTTGGAGCCTGTTTTCTGTGTTGCTTTGGTCCAGATCCAAAGTTGCTCCAGGAGGTCTCTTAGATAATCTTGGTTGGTACTTGAATACAACATGGCTTCCTCCGCATCTTACAACTCTTACAACTCTTACAAAAAAAGATTTCACCATACCAAAATCACTTTGGTATAAAAAACCTCGAGAGTAGCCGCCTATAATCTACTTACAGTTGCCGCACGCCACCATTTATCCACGTTTGCGAGGAAAATTCCGCAAAACGGCAACAGTCTTACCTGTAGGAGCCTGGGAACTGACAGGAAACAAACAACAAATTACAAAATATATGCACCAATCTCCCGTTCATTTCCAAATATCGTGAACATTATGTGGACCAATAAAAAAGTCATCATGGGCCACCAGTTGAGAACCACTGCGTAAGAGTCCCTGGCCTTTCCTCCTCCACACTGAGTCATGCATTGCTCCTGTGTCTTGTCTGAAGGGTGATGGGATGCACTTACTGTCATGAAGCCTCCTATGTGGTCAATGGTAGGGAGAATATCAGTGTCCGGATACATACAGAATCTATGCAGTCCCTCTGTTAATAGCATCTCCCTACACCTCACCTCTTGGTATAGATTTCATGTCTATAAAAAAAAGTTTTGAGTCTCGGAAATCATGATTCTCGTGGCGGAATTTTTTCTCGCCCGGAAAGTGTAAGTTAAAAAGTGTCCCGTAGGTGTTGTTATTTGTGACTCACACTCACGGCATACCATTGTTGTTGTTCTGTACATAACCGACTTGAATTTCCTGTATAAACAATATGTCACTTTCATTTGACTAGCCTTTCATATTTCCTTCATGCCCTCATCACGATCTCCTAATTTTTCTGTTCCCTCACCTCCACCTCCACCTCCTCCTCCTGCCTCCTCCTCCTCCTCCTCCTCTCCTCCTCCTCCTCCTCCTTCATGCCTGTTATCTTTTGTTACCCCGTTATTGTTTGTGGTGTTCCTAGGGAGTGTGGGGAGGGAGGCGGCACTGTGAGCTTACCGGCACAACACTCCTCTTAGTCCCTGGGTGGCGTTATTGGCTTCTTGCTCATCATAACTTATTTTTGGCTCTTGTCTGTGACTGTAACACATTTGTATGGAAATAAGAAGACTAGAAATGACCGCTGTGGATTTTTTTCCCTGGTTGGGCGGAGGGACTGCCATGAACACTTGATGAAGCTTTTATTTGTTTCTTCAGTACATGAAAAAATAAATACATGACTACAAATATATTTGAATAGTTCAGTCGTTGGGTACCTGAGAGTTACAGAAAACAACATGGATTTTTCTATTTTATATGTGTACATATTATTATGCGTAGAATTTCGGATTTCTTTTATTCATGCATTAATTTATAAAAGGTATTTCACAGTATTTCAAAATAATGATGCTTTTGGTGAAATGAATGTGTAACACTGTGTAGAGAAGAACAAAGGAACTGATAAAGGAGTTGTAGAAAAATGTTAAAAAGAACCAGAAATGTTTTACAGGTTCATCAATGGAATATTAAAGCACAAAAAAGGAATCAGCAAGCTGTGGTGCAAGGGAAGGTTGATGATGAACCAGTGACAAGTTGAAATTATGAATCAATGTTTTCAAGAGGGTTTTACAAATGAAAAAATGAATTGGTGAGAGGAGAGGGTGAGGAGTAAAGGCACAGTGCCAGGAGGAAGCTGTTGCATTACTACGCACATTTCACTTCGTGGCAAATTTGTTCCCTATCTTCACATTGTATACAAATAAATATTTGAACTTAATTGTAGTCTTTCAGGGTTTTGTTGAAATATCTCGACAACTTTTCCCTTAGCTGGACACATTGACGCACCTAGGGGGGGGGACATGGCCCCCCCGAAATTAACTTCTTTGTAAGAAATCAAATACACTAACAGTCGGTAAAAAAAATATATTAGATTCTAGCGATCTGACCGCGTCACCTGACCAGCGTGTAGCTACACCTACTTTGATTTGGTTGCACTTATGCTTCACGTAATGCCTTGGACAAGCCTCTCAACACTACCAAAACTATTGCTTCAGTAGCAGAAACAAGAAATAAGGGCTGAAAAGGGAATCAGCTGATGGCTGAAAAATTTACCATCCAGCAGTAAGCGAGAAATCTGGCAGGGTTACTGTACTGGCTGGTGAATAAAAAGTTCTGGCCCTTCCCGAAAAATAATCTTGGGTGCGCCCCTGACTGGACATGTAGGGTGGCATTAAAAAAGAACAGAATAGCAATATAGTAAATGCATAAAAGACTTAAGAGTGGCAGACCTGGACAAGGCAGAGACTATGATCCTATATTTGTGGCGCCAGTTAGCTGTTCCTTACTAGGGTCTGTGTCAGTAAAGTTTGGTGTCAGCAGAGTAGTATGTACTGTGTTGCCACCGCAAGCTGCACGCTAACCATTCATTGCCTCTGGGAGTCTAGGCTACAGCACCACCATAAGCCCTGGAAGCTTTTATATTCAGGTACAATTCCATATTACTACCCTTAACACTATACCTATTTTTGCTATGCTATTGGCAACTGAAATAAGTGCTCCATTTAGCACCACTTCTATAAAGCAAGCAGACTTTGTGCTCCTTGATTATAGGAAGTTGAGGTTGTCACAAGATCCAGAAATTATCCTCATGACTTGATTAAACACCAGCATGACTAGATTGTTGCATTCTATCTTTGGCTTTGGCTTTCTACTATCAGTAAAGTTTATGGAATGGACGCTCCCAACCTGTATAGTATAGGGACTAGAGTTGCTAATGATTATGTTTAGCATCGTTCCTATTAGAATTGGTGATTGTGTCCTCTATACTAGAACATAAGAAAATAAGGAAGCTACAAGAGGCCGTGAGACCTACACGAGGTAGTTCCTGTAAGACTGTTAAGGCATTGTAGGTCTTGGTAGTAAATTGGCACAGCTGAAGGCACCTTGATGGCTTTCCTTGTGACGGAGAGCTAGGCATCACTCTGGCCCTCCCTTGGCACTGTGACGGTCTGGGGCGGGGGCGGGGCACCCAGGTAGGGGGCCTTGGAGGGGGCGCCGCAGTCATACCCCAGCTTGGCAAAGTCCTTCATCATGACGTTGAAGGTGACGGTGATCTCGCCGTGGGACCTCACACGCGTCACTGCAGGAAACAGACGCCTTCAGATTAGTAACTTGGGAAGTGAAATATTTTAGAACATACAAAGTAGGAAGGCGATGCATAAGTTGTTGTTTTTTCCCATAAGCTGCAATGTCTTACTGTAATGAACATAAATACATCAGAACCACTCAGTTAAGTGGAACGTTCTTATTGACAGAAATGGTTAACACGCCCGTTTTTGGTGCATAATCTGATGTAGCATCGGTTCGAATCCGGTGGGGGCAAGGAAAAAGGAAATGATTTACAGTAAAACCTCTCATATTCGGACTAATTGGGCCAAGGAGTGGTATGAGTAATGCAAGGATCCGAATAATGGGGGGATATGTATAAAAAAAAAAAAAAAAAAAATTAGTTGTATAGCTAGGAAATTTCGACCCTTAAAAAAAATTATGTATATATAGCTAGGAAATTTCGACCCCTAAAAAAAAGAAAAAAAAAAAGAAAAGAAAAAAAGAGGAGGTCCGAATAATGTCAAAGTCCGAATAATGAGAGTCCGAATACGAGAGGGTTTACTATATTTCCGAATTATGAGTTACCAGCCTGAGTCCTATGTCTGTTGGAAGGACATACGGACAGAATTTCAAAATGTAACTGTAGCCCAGGCAATATGAATCCTCTGTCGGGTACAAGGGCAAACCCCCCATAGAAGTATCACCTGGCTCCACGTCACGGCCACTAGGCAAGTCTCTGTCAACAGGGCTTGGTTATCCCCCTTGACCAAGACTGCCCCTTCAGGAATCACCCTCAGAATACCTCAACAGCAAGAAAGAGTAAAAAGAAGATAAGAAGAAGGAGCAAGAGAACAAGAAGACCCCCCCCCCCCCCCGCTACATTACTTGTGTGGGTTGAAGCATGAGTAACTTTGTACGTGCCAATTTTTGCATTCGGCCAACAACCGTACATCAAGTTTGGTATCTACTATCAAGTTGGGTAAAAGTATTTCCTAACATGAGGACTTTGATAAGATGAAGGATACCATAATTATTGATGTATAATAGGGTGTCCCAAAATGCAAAAGTTTTGAAATGTTGCACGCTCGTGCGTTATTCCGGTTCTCTCATAGTAAAACAGTATTGCGTTCAAATTTTGGGCGAATTGAGTAATATTTAGGGGTCCCGACAAAGTGAACATTTAGGTGACGTGACTCGAATTTCAGGATTTTTCTAAATTTCCACTTTTTTTCTCCGTCAGGTTATCAACATGGCAACAAGAGCCGCTAGTAATCTTTGGCTGATCGACAAGGCTCCAATCGATGAAATCACCGGAGCCCGGCTACCATCGAAGGAGCAGGTCCTCCTCCGCTACTACCACCACCACCGGGAGATGGGGAAGACGGCGAGCGGGAGCAGGAAGGCGGTGGTAGAGGAGGTTCTCCCCTTC
This sequence comes from Chionoecetes opilio, assembly GCA_016584305.1. Lineage (NCBI taxonomy): Eukaryota > Metazoa > Arthropoda > Malacostraca > Decapoda > Majidae > Chionoecetes > Chionoecetes opilio. The sequence continues at coordinate 474,071 of JACEEZ010014817.1, forward strand.
TGGTCGCGCGCCGGGATTCCGACAACTACAGTAATACACGCCGGTACGAAGCTGTCAAAGCTGGTAAAGGCGTACAATGACTTCAAGAAGAACAAGAACAAAGACAGGCCGAAACATCGTATGGATGAGGAGATTTTCAAAGGAGACCTCCAAGAAATCTTCGACCTCGCACACTCCTCCTCTCTCCAACGGGCAGACGTGAAGGACGAGGACAAGGAGTTCCTACGGAGTCAGAGAGAAGACAGAGGGGAATCATCCATGGCTGGAATTGACCTCGTGACAGCGAAGAAGGTGGAGAAGCAGGTCGAGCGCGGAACTCGACTCAAGCGGCTCCGGAAACGTGAAGACAGCGACATTGCCAGGCTGACTGAAAGGGCAGAAATCCCAAGCCAAAGCAGTAGCAGCAGCAGCAGTCCTGTGTCGACGACGTCATCACCGGCTCATGGATCCCGAAGCCAGAGGAAAAAACTCAAAGCAGTCGCCATCGATCTCCGTGAAGGATCTTAACCTCATTTCAACTTGGGATCGAGAGAAGTTGTCGGTGCGGCAAGCAACGTCAACGTTCGCAGCTACCGCTCAAGTTCTTGGAATGGACATTGGGAGTATGGCGGTCTCGAAGAGCACGGTCCATCGAGCACGAATTGCGGGGAGAGAGCAAGCCGCCGAGAAGATCGTGAAACTGCGAAACCAGGAGATACCTGAGAGGTTGGTCCTGCATTGGGACGGAAAACTCCTCCCGTCCCTCTCTGGCGATACGGAGGACCACATCGCCGTCCTCCTCACAGGGGAAGATGACGCAGAGTTCCTTCTTGGGGTCCTGGCAAGCTCGGATTCGACTGGCAGAAACGTGGCTGCAGTGGTCTTGAAGGAGGTGGACGAAGCGGGCGTCAGGGACAAGATCATCGCCTTCTGTTTCGATACCACGGCTTCGAACACTGGCATGGTGCAAGGTGCTTACATTCGGATTGAGCAAGAACTCGGACGAAGCTTGCTTTGGTTGGCCTGCCGCCATCATGTCCACGAGGTGATCCTCAAGGATGTCTTCGAAGCCAGCCTCGGCTCTTCCTCTGGTCCTGTCATTGGAATCTTCAAACGACTCCGTGATTGATGGTCCTTCGTGGATTCCTCGCAGAGAGAGACGGTGGAAACATCGGAGGACCTCGTAGAGTTCTTCGCCACCAATGACACTGCCAGCAAGCTGAAGGACGACGCATTAGCCTTCCTGAAGGAGGCTCTGATGTCGAAGAACCATCCCAGGGAGGACTATGAAGAAATTCTCCGTCTCTCCTACCTGTTCCTCGGTGGTGAAGGTCCAGCCAAACCATTCCGCCGTCCTGGAGCTCTCCATCAAGCCCGGTGGATGGCCAAGGCCATCTACTGCCTCAAGCTTCAGATGCTGAAATCCCAGCTGTCGCTGACTGGTCGAGAGAAGGCCGGAGTGGAACGAGTGGCCCTCTTCGTTGCTCTGGTGTACTGCAAGCAATGGCATGAGGCACCGATCTCTGTGAAAGCTCCGTTGAACGACGTGCTCTTCCTCGAGATCCTCAAGACATACCCTGACCAAACCGTTGCCAAGGCAGCAGAACAAGCCCTGCGACGCCACCTGTGGTACGTTTCCGAGGAAAACGCGGGACTGGCCTTCTTCGACTCGAGGATTGATGTGGAGGAGAAGAAGCAGATGGTCAAGGCATTGGACAAGCCCGCCTCGAAGAAGGAACTCAAGCGATTGGAGGGAAAAAAGATGACGATGTCTTCCTCCCTCTCGTCCTTCGTCACTTCGAAGACACGGTCCTTCTTTCAGAAACTCGACGCGGACGAGGGCTTCCTGGCAAAGGACCCGGCATTGTGGGAGGAGGACGACCGATTCAAGGACGCTCGGAAACGGGCACTTGGCCTCCGAGCGGTCAACGATGCCGCGGAGCGGGGCATCGCCCTAGTCCAGCGCTACCTGGGGTCCACGAAGTCGGCCGCACAGGAGAAGTATCTCCTCCAGTTAGTCCACCACCATCGGAAACTTGTGGGGCGGGAAAAGAAGGAGGACCTTCAAAAGAAGGCTTTCTGAATGAAAACAATGAAAACTGTCTGTTTTGGTTTCCTTATAAGTTTCTTTCTAAAAATGTGGGATGTTTTGAGTTTTTTCTTTGTTTTTGAAGGTTATTAGAAAATTGTTCAGTTTGTCGCGACCCCTAAATATTCTCTGAATTTCATCTAATTTCACAGGAACTCTTCTTATGCATGTGTGAACAGAAGTAAAACACGAGCAAGTGAAAAAAAACATGTTTAATTTTTTCCCTCTATGATCTTGGGACACCCTAATGTATAATAATGCAGTTTTGCATGATATTATAATTATTCAGTAAAGATGTGAAGTTATAATGTTCTAAGGACAATTGACCTGATTTCAAGTTAATTTATTTCTATTCATGAAGTGTAGTAGTGAAGAAAATTATGCAATGAAATATGTGCATCCTGCAGTGTGTAGTATCATGCACAATGTTTCTAGAGTGTAAAGGAACATTGTCTCCCAATAACTACCAACAACTCTACTTTTGGGGAAATAACATTTACTACCCAGGAACAAAGCTGGTTACACCATCATTGTCCTCACCTTCCCGTCCGCGGCCTTGGGCGATGATCTTAGGGTTGAGGAACTCTGGTCTGCGGCCGGTGAGCCAGGACATCAGCTTCTGCACGGTGGAGGCCGACTCGGGCACAAAGGTGCGGAGGCTGAAAGTGAAGTGAGTAAAAACTAAATAAAGACCAAATCAGTATCTGAAAAACTTAGCATACACATCAGAACCACTCTCACTTGAACCCCTCTCACTCAGACCCCGCATTACCCGGACAAAAAATCTGGGCTGACAAATTTCATAAAACTCGGAAATGTCAGGAATATGAGACCTTCGATGTGCCACTCGGACAACCACCACCAGGACCAGCGTGGCAGCGTCACTGCCGCGTCAGTCTGCCGCGTCAGTCTGCCGTGAGTCAGCGTGGCGTCAATATTGTTGCTCATCACAGAGACGTATTTTCTCTAGATTTACCGTATTTTACGGCTTATAAGAGACGCACTTTTCCCCCCCAAAAATACCCTGAAAAATACTCATGTGTCTTCGAAGACGAATGTTGTAGTACTTCCTCAGTAGTCAGTACCTCAGTACTTACCTGTTACAAGTATTTCAAATACCAAAGACATTCAAATCGACTAATCTGTCCTCACACTGTGATGTTTACGTTCCGCCTCGGAGGCTCGGCAGATTGGCGCCAATTATTGTCTGCTAGTGTTGATGTATCATTTACCACCAGGCTGTCACATGCATCACAAGCTCTTTTTAGTCCTGGAAATTATCAACCATGGCGAATTCATCAAAAACAATTTACTAATAGTACTATCGCATACAAGCTAAAAGTTGTACCATACGCCAAAGAACATGGGAACAGAGCAGCAGAAAGACACTTCGGACCACTGCCTACCGATAAAATTGGTAGATTTTACTGCTGCCTACCGGTAGAAAATCTGTAATTTTTATTATTTTTCTTAGAAATTTCTTTCCAAAATCAGGGTGTCTTCCAAGATGCAGCGTCTTATAAGTCGTAAAATACGGTATTTTTTTGTTTGTTTTGCCTTAATCAGTAGTAAGAGGACTGTCTTCAGTTAATTATGAAATACAAATCAACTCTGAGTGTGAGAAAAAAAATTCCGAGGCAATTACCGTATTTTACGGCTTATAAGACGCACTTTTTTCCCCCACAAAATACCCTGAAAAAAGTCATGCGTCTTCCAAGACTAATGTTGTAGGAGCTAGGTTAGCTTAGGTAGCTATTCAATTCAGCCTCTTATATGATGTAACCTCAGTACATACCTGTTAAGAAAATTTAGAATACCATAAGACAATCAAATCAACTACCAATCTGTCCTCACCCTGTGATGTTTACACGGTACTGGCGGGAACCAATCCGCCTTGGCAGATTGGCGCCAACAGCCATTCCATGTATAAGGAACTTGGTTACATTAGATGAAAGTTTGTATACTTATGTACATGCAGCCACCACAAATACTACACGCATACATGAAAATTCAAACAATACGTGGTGAGGCACAGGAGGCAGGCAACATAGTGAGGCACGGGAGGGTGTGAGAGGTGTTTACAAACAAAGCCAGACTCAGCTGATCGGCACGCCAGGCAGGCACGCAGCTGCGAACTGCTGCGGTAGGGTTTTTCACTCCTGCCGTCCGACCTGCGTGTACATGTTCAGCCAGCCAACTTGACGATTTACTTATACACACACCCCTCATTTTCCCGGACCTCCATTTCCTGGATATCGGATGTGCTGGTCAAAATCCAAGGTCCGGGGATATGTCTAGAGTCGTGGACAAATGCCTGGGCAGGGATGCTCGAAAATCCCTCGTAAGGGACAACTTACGAGTGTATGGCTACAATAACCTTACGAGGGTGGGCTGAGGGAGATGCTCGTACCGAGCAGTCACTCCCGTACGGTTATCGGTGGCCTCTGGGTGGGGAATATTAGGGATATTCTAGGGATATGTGTGGGGAAATTCTGCTGACCAATCACAGAGCAGTGCCTCGCATGACACGGCCTTATCTAGCCAATCATCATGCTCTCAGCTGTCAGGGAGCCCGATAAATAAATTTAAAGACACTTCACATGCCGCTGTTGAGCTAAAATCGTCCCCTTTCGGAAATCGTCCCGCGGACGCTTATTTAACCTAAATAACTCTACAAAATTTAACACATACCTATCATAAACCTTACCTAACCTAAACCAGACCTAAACATAACTTAAATATAACTTAACCTAAACCTAAAAACTATGTTTGCCGGTGTTGAGCTAAAATTGGCCAATTTCCGAAATAGGGCCGGTTTTAGCACAACACCGCCAGAATGTTACGATAATACAAATTGCCGCATATTAGCCTTTCAGCGTAATATTCTCCCGCTGAATACTAGAGAGACGTACCCAGGGTATACCTAGATGCGCTGATTCTAGGTTCGAGTCCCGCGTGCCCGTAATTAGCATCTATGGAGTATGGACCACTGCTGGCCCGGCCGTACCGAAGCCTGCCGTATTCATAGCCGCGGCGGTCTCTGTTATAGTGGACGAGAACTGCGCGTTCGCTCTTTAGGTCAGACAAGACACACGGGGGGGCTAACACCTCACTGTGACACACGTGACACTTGTGTGCAAGGATAGTATAACTTTATAATATCCTTGCTTGTGTGTATACGTGCGTGTGTGTACGGTAGACATTTACACCACCACCACCACCCGATCATTATAGCGGCCAAACTTGTATGATGAACTATACATTTTGATTCAAGAAGTTGACCGATATATATATTTAATATATTAGGTTTGCCCTAATATGAAATTATTACAAGTATAGGTATTGTATGTTAAATATGATATATATGGAGTCACATCACATCACATCATCATTTCACATCACACATCACATTTCAAACAGGCAAGCATGAAATGGCTCTATAATACACAATAAACATAAAGTATAGTGATACAACTTGTAATTTATTGTTTGTTGATGTCTTGTCGCTTCAAATTTCACTCCCTTAGGGAGTTAAGGGTGCTCCAGACCACCCTTAGCCTCATGGTCCCGTAGCAAGTGAGAAAACGGTTTGAGCATCACCCATAGAGGCGCTACGAGGTAAAAGTCCCCTAGGGTAATACTTACGGGCCCGTAACTCTTTCGAGCATCTCCCCCCTGGTCCAGTCCGTAAATTGACAAAGTTGTCCGGCGGTCCGAGCGTCTCCTGTCACCCCTGGTCAGTGTCTGCGCCTCCCGCCAGGTGGCAGCATGCTCAGCGGTCGTATTGTTTACATTTGGGCACACGACACTCACGGTTCACCTGTACCGCCTCCGTCAGTCCCCTGACCCCCACTGCCCCTGGTGCAGGAACGTCTCTGAGACTATTGAACACTTTCTGCTGCAGTGTCCGCGGTTCCACTCTCTACATTTAGTGCTACACTCTCAACTCCTCGCCCTGAACGTCACCACCTGTGACCTGCCCACCCTGCTGGCGGCGGCTGGCGTCCACCCCTCCCGGCAACACGCTGTCATCCGCCTCACCTGTGCCTTCCTGAGGAAGACAGGCCAACTACAGCGCCTGTGATAGCATCATAGGACATCACCAGGGCTCATAGTGTTCCCCAAGGGATCCTCGCAGCCCTAAAAACAACAACAAAGTGACGTAAAAGTCCGCGGCGGGGTAGTTGATACTGGCGGTTGCCAGTGCCAGTGCTCCCCCCCATTGGGGGAGCACTGGTCCGGGAACTGCAAACGTCCGGGAATCGCAACAGTCCGAGGCCATTACCCACTCCCGGACGTTTATCCTTCTTTAGTATTTACTGTCCGGCAATCGCCAATATCAACTACCCCGCCGCAGACTTTTACTTTACTTTGTTGTTGTTTTTAGGGCTGCGAGGATCCCTTGGGAAACACTATGAGCCCTGGTGATGTCCTATGATGCTATCACAGGCGCTGTAGTTGGCCTGTCTTCCTCAGGAAGGCACAGGTGAGGCAGATGACAGCGTGTTGCCGGGAGGGGTGGACGCCAGCCGCCGCCAGCAGGGTGGGCAGGTCACAGGTGGCGACGTTCAGGGTGAGGAGTTGAGAGCGTAGCACTACACGGTGAGAGTGGAAGCGCAGACACTGCAGCAGAAAGTGTTCAATAGTCTCAGAGATGTTCCTGCACCAGGGGCAGTGGGGATCAGGGGACTGACGGAGGCTGAGCATGCTGCCACCTGGAGGGAGGTGCGGACAGTGGCGTCACCGCGGGGGGGCTAAGGGGGACTTAGCCCCCCCAAGTCAAGGACTCAGCCCCCCAAAACGGGAGGCATGTTAACACAGTGGTAGGCAGGCAAAGGCAGTGGGAGCCAGGGTAAGGCAGTGGGAGGCAGGTTAACACAGGACGGGAGGCAGGTTAAAGCAGTGGAAGGCAGGTTAAGGCAGTGGGTGGCAGGGTAACACAGGACGGGAGGCAGGTTAACACAGGACGGGAGGCAGGTTAAAGCAGTGGGAGCCAGGTTAAGGCAGTGGGTGGCAGGGTAACACAGGACGGGAGGCAGGTTAACACAGGACGGGAGGCAGGTTAAAGCAGTGGGAGCCAGGTTAAGGCAGTGGGTGGCAGGGTAACACAGGACGGGAGGCAGGTTAACACAGGACGGGAGGCAGGTTAAAGCAGTGGGAGGCAGGGTAAGGCAGTGGGTGGCAGGGTAACACAGGACGGGAGGCAGGTTAACACAGGATGGGAGGCAGGTTAAGGCAGTGGGAGCCAGGGTAAGGCAGTGGGAGGCAGGGTAACACAGGACGGGAGGCAGGTTAACACAGTGGTATGCAGGTTAAGGCAGTGGGTGCCAGGGTAAGGCAGTGGGAGGCAGGTTAACACAGGGGTATGCAGGTTAAGGCAGTGGGTGCCAGGGTAAGGCAGTGGGAGGCAGGTTAAATCGGCTTTTAGTTACTTTATCATGATCATGTACTTTATTCTGTTTAACTACAGTATCCCATGTACCTGTTTTTGTGCAATAAGGGAAATACCTTGAATACATTGTAAGTTTATATTTATATATTTTTTTCATTATCAAGATAAAACCTTACTGAGAAACAAACCACAAGCATACATTGTGCAATTCCCTTGTGTTGGTTAGTGGAGAGAGAAAAATGGCTATTTTATTATTTTGTATAAACAGAATAAAATTTTCTTCAAATTATCAAATATAGTTACTATGGTATGATGCATGGTATAACTCTATTAATTTATGTGTTATGTCATTAAAGCTTCATTCCATTTTCTTCTCTTTTTGGGGCCTCAAAATTACCCTGGAACTGATTCATTTTCAAAATTACCCCCCGATCCCCCAGCTGGATAGCCCATCACCACCCCGGGGCTAAAGCCCCCCAAATTTTTTTTCCTGGTGACGCCACTGGGTGCGGACACTGACCAGGGGTGACAGGAGACGCTCGGACAACCGGACAACTTTGTCGATTTACGGACTGGACCAGGCATTTGTCCGGAACTCTGACATATCCCCGGACCTCGGATTTTGACCGGCAAATCCGATATCCGGGAAATGGAGGTCCGGGAAAACGAGGGTTGTGTGTAGTCCGAGATAGAGGGGTTCTACTGTATATAAGTTAACCTACCTATATATATAGAGGGAGATTAGTTGTGTAGCCGTGAGATAGCAGCACGGCACACCTTACCTGCGGGTGTGGGTGCCTGGGGTGAGGGGGACGTGGCAGCCTGCGTAGCCCACAATAACAATGTTGCCAAAGAAGTCAGTGCCATACACGCTAAGGATGATCTGTGGCCCTGCAATGGAGGGTAATCTTAACTGTTTTTATGACCAGAATGTTCCCAGTAGCACATGCAGGTCGAATGCCACCTTTTTAACCCCTTCACGCCAAGATCTTTCCATTAATATATAAAATCGTCTGTTGTTAGCCATGAAATCTCTAAAAGTAGCTTAATATACCAAATGAACTAGTGGACAAGGATACTAAGCAGGTCATATCTATTAAAATATTGCTTATATTCATTAAAATTGTCTAATGGTACCCAAATTACAATGAAAATTACGTTCTGGGCCTCAAGGGGTTAATCTAATGACACCTAGCATTAGTCATATGTCATGTCAAAATCCTGATATATCTGAGGTGGATAATTGAGATTTGTTCATATTCTGATCTATTGCATAACTTTGAACACTTAATAAACCGTGACTTCCATCTTTAGCTGAGCCATGACTCTTGTAAATCATTCAGGGATCAAAGAAGGGATTACAAAGGCTTTCTATTCTATGAGGACTGGACAGTCACCCTAGAGTGAGTTGCTAAGTCAGTAAATACTAGATAAAAACCTCACTCTGATGTACTAGGGCTGAGTCTAAATTTTGATATATTAATCCCTTCACACCCAGATCTTTCCTTTACTATAAAAAAATTGTCTGTTGTTAGCCATAAAATTACGAAAAGTAACTGAATATACCAAATTAGTTAGTGGACACGGATACTACCGTAGATAACACTACAGGGAGGTCCCGTTATACGAGCATTCGATATACGAGAATCCGATGATACGAGATGTGTAAATTAGGGTCTATTTTCAATATACGAGATAGAAAATCCAATGCTACGACATTCAAACTGGGGTGAGTAAAATTACCAAGTTATTTACTAAAGTAAATTAAAAGTTATTTACTAAAATTATAAAGTCATTTACTGACTATATGATTTTACCTAAGGTTGTACGATAATCAATCTGAAAATATGATAATTCTGGTGGCTCGGTACGACAATGTGGCCTACAAAAATTCACATCTCTGGACGATGTACAATGATTCAGATGTGCAGAGACTAGTTTGTGGGCAGTGGAAGAGGTCTGCGCACCCCTTGTCCCTTATCTACCCTACCCTCTCGAGTCTATTGTATCACGCGGCAGCACCGAGGATCTTTCCTCTTCCCCAATTGGAGCTCCCTTCACACATTCCATAATCGAACCACGATAGCGCCACCAATGATTATTGACGCTATCGTGAAATTTAACCACAAAAAACGCAGACCACGATAGCCTCACAACAATGTCACGCTGCCTGTACGTATGTGTCATGACGGTCGTAAGATGGTCACGATGGAGTCATGACAGCTGTAAGACTATGTCACGAATGGAAAATAAACTGTCATTTTGTCGTCACGATAGAGCTACGATAACCACGACAGTGCCATGACGGTGCCATGAACGTACCACGATAGCGTCAAGAGCCAGCCCCACACGTGGATGGGGGTTGCCATGGTGATGGAGAAGGAAAGGGGACTATAGAGCTGAAGGTGGGAGAAACAGGGTTGTGTTGGTGATGGGGAAACGGGGGAGGGGGGTTGTAATAAAGAAGGGGGTGTTGATGGGGAAACGGGGTGGGGTGGGGGTGGAGAAGGCGTGATGTTGGTGGGGGTGTTACCACGTGCTGATGGGAGTAGTGGGTAGGGAGTCACGGGGGGAGTGTCATCACGTGGTGGTGGGAGTAGGGGGAAGGTAGTCGATGGGGTAGGGGAAGGTAGTCGAGGGGGGAATGTTATCACGTGGTGGTGGGAGTTGGGGGAGTGGAGTCGGGGGTGGGTGGAGGTGAATGAGAAAGGGGGGGAAGGCGGAAGGGGGTGCAAAAAAGGGGGGGAAGGCAGGGATGAAGGAGGGCATAATGATTTCTTATCGTCACGATAAACATACGACGATCATGATAGTGTCACGAAGCTGCTACATAGATAACGATAACGTCACGATAGACTTACGATACCGCTGCGATTTTGGGTACGAAAATCGGGGAGCTTCCCGATTTTTTAATGTACGCACTAACTTTTCGTGGCCTCGGCCGAGCGCGTCACGAGCGTCACGATGGACCCATAACTAGGACCATGACGGCGCTGCGCATTGCATTGTTGGCGCGTTCGTGGTTCCATTATGGAATGTGTGAAGGGAGCTCAAGTGATCAAGGGGAGGAGGAAGAACTCTAACCCCAGTCATCCCTGCAAACGCAGTCACCCCTGTTTTCTCTCGAGCCTCGGAGAGAGAAAACAGGGACTCTCAGCTGGCTACGTGCCAGCTTCCTGTCTCCCCACACAACATTACCACTTGTGAGTGTTATGCATGTTTTATGTTTAATTAATGTGCAGTTATGTTATCTTGTGTGCTATTTTCTCTTTCAGAATGCTTTTTCTACAGAATAGGTAGTACAGTGTGGGTAATATAGACGCTGTGTGTTTGTTGTGTTTGCTATAGTTTATTTTAGCTTGAAAAACATGTTTATTTATTTTTATTTATTTTTATTTTTTATTATTATTTATAATTGATGGGGTCCTGGAACCAAACTTATATTTTACCATTAGTTATGTGTTTCATTATACGAGATTTCGCTTTACGAGTATGCCAGGTGGAACCTAACTGCTCGTATCTTCGGGACCTCCCTGTACAGTACTCATCAAAAGTATGCGGCGCCCTGCTCCCGCCCCCGCACAACAAACAATACATAAGGAAATTTATAGAAATAATGTATTATAATAAACTTTTACTACTTGGTTGGGTGAACTCTTCTCTTCTTCACGGCTTGGAGACGTCGGGGTAGTGAAAGAGCTAGGTTTCTTAGGTGTTCAGGTGAGATGTTTGCCCAGGACTCACGGATGGCCTTTTCGAGCTTGGTTATGGAGCTGACGTCTTTCCCCTGCAGATCCTTCTTGACCATGTGCCAGAGGTTCTCAATTGGGTTAAGGTCCAGGCTGTTACCTGGCCAATCCTTTATGAAGGGTACCATGCAGTCATCAAGCCACTGAGTGACAGATTTGGCAGTGTGAGCAGGAGCACCGTCCTGTTGAAACACACTGGCACGTGTGAGCTTGAAAGAATCTGACAAATGTTCACAAAGCAGCTCCAGGTAAACAGCTTGATTCACTTTAAGGTTTATAGGAAGCACAACAAGCTTGCCTAAACCTCTGACAGAGAAACAACCCCACTGGAACTTACTTATAAATACTGGAACTTACAGCCAAAAGGGTTTGTTGATTTGTATGTGATGTCTATTGGAAAGTTCCACACAAACCGCTGCCTCTCGTCATCACTGCGACAGGCTGTCTGGGACACACACTCCTCCAGCCCCTGAAGACAGGGAAAGACTGAACAGACTCTTATGGTTACAATCAGAGCTTGAAAACAAAATTATTTTTCAAACGGTTCGTTCCAATCAGAAACAGTACATGTATTATTAATATTTTGTTTTTTGTTCCTCCTCCAAACAACAAACAGGAACATTAACGTTCCTGAACCAGTTAGAAATAAATGAAAACCGGTTAGAACGCTATTCTCAAACCATGTATTGAAAATGCTATTAGCCCTAATAAATAATAATGCCTATACATGACTATATTCTTATAGATGGTAATAAAGCCATACATTTCATGGTGCACAGTATCCAACAAAATCAAACCCTTAGATGTCGTAAGAACTATATTATTATAAGACTTAAATAAGGCAACACATTTACATATACAGTACAGGAAGCGTAGTGTAGGAGTATGCCATCTCAGTGGCCGTAAAGACATGAATCACTAATTATATTATTTATTAATATTATATATGGCAAAAAATATATTAATTCGTAATATCACCAGCCCACTAATTAAATAAACCTAATCAATAAAATCAATGACTACATGTGGTACTCCAAGGACTCGAACTTAGGACACTCACACTGAAATTCGGCGCACCAAGCATTAGGCTATGAACACAGTTAAAAGTTTAAGCACATATTCACGATATATTATCCATTTTCGAATACTGGATATTAATCTTAGCATGTTCTTAAACCCAACTGCAGTATCATAGCTCAATGATTGCACGAATGGAAGGTGTAATAAAATAAGGGAACATGATGCATATCACGAAGACAAAAAATCATAATTATAAAAGGTAAAAAATAGTTATTCTTCACAAATTAAATGAAAAGTGGTTCATATGATACTATTTGAAACAAAACCACATCGTCTGTTGCCAAGTGAACAAATACAGTAGACTTAATTGATGTATGTATGACTTTTTGTATGTAATACATATTTATTTATTTAGATAATTTGGCTACTGGAAGTGAAAATGCATTATTGACCAAATACGGCAGGGAACGAAAAAATAGTTTTTAACCGGTTACAAGGATTTTAAAATAACGTTTTTGCTCCGGAACAGTAAATATGATAACGTTTTTGTTTCCGTTTTTGTTCCGAGCATAATTTAATTAGTTTCGGTTTTCGTTTTCGTTCCCTTAAACCGTTTCCAAGCCCTGGTTACAATGCATACAACGGAACAACACTTAATCCAAAGAGATGAGAATCTGACAAGTTCACTTTCTGAAGCACACCAGCGCAGTAACAAGAAACTCACAGCTCTGCATGTACAATAGGTAAAACAAGTATGGGTGCCTAGGGGTCCGATGAATACTGTAAACATTCGGTCAAAGGCTGATGATATGGGAGGGTTTTCGTTTTCTTCGTTCCGTAGTGTCAGAATGTTTCACGCATATAGTGCACCGATACTTGTTTTACCCATAGTCATAGACCACTGTATACCTGGACTGCGCACGAAATATCGGCCTGTGCACATGGGCCTGAACTTGCCCTGAAGTCGGAGGGCCGCTCGGATTCATATATATATATATATACGCATCATATAGACTGGTTTATCAGTATATATGATATACTGTAATCTTCGTAAATGTTTGTTCTATAATATTATCAAATAAAAAGCAGTAAAACACGCTAAAGAAATGCCATTACGAGACTATGAAGAAATATGCATGAACTTAATATTCACTTAACTCTTCGCCATTTAAAACTTTGCGAGTCAACTTTTATCATGAAGGGTATCAATAGAAGCGCAATTTTATTAGCTTTCCATTGCTATATTTCGTTATCTGATAAATTAATTAGAACCATGCATAAATTAGCGTTAAATAAATAAATAAAATCATCAATTGGATAATTTTCCTGATTGATGAGGTTATTTATTTAGTTAGCGCTAATTTATACATGGTGCTAATTCATTTATCAGAAAAAGAAATATATAAGTAAATAAATAACATCATCAATCGGGAAAATGACCCGATTGATGATTTTATTTATTTATTTAACGCTAATTTATGCATGGTTCTAATTAATTTATCAGATAACGAAATATAGCAATTTTCCATTGCTATATTTCGCTAATAAAATTGCGCTTCTATTGATACCCTTCATGATAAAAGTTGACTCGCAAAGTTTTAAATGGCGAAGAGTTAAGTGAATGTTAAGTTCATGCATATTTCTTCATAGTCTCGTAATGGCATTTCTTTAGCGTGTTTTACTGTTTTTTATTTGATAATATTATAGAACAAACATTTACGAAGATTACAGTATATCATATATACTGATAAACCAGTCTATATGATAGTCCATAGACCACTATATCTCTTTGTCGGGCGCCCCGCAGGCCCCTATGCAGCCCCGCAATTCAAAGCATTGTCGCGTGAACAGTCCAGGGCAGGGATTCTCGAAAATCCCTCGTAAGGGACAACTTACGAGTGTATGGCTACAATAACCTTACGAGGGTGGGCTGAGGGAGATGCTCGTACCGAGCCGTCACTCCCGTACGGTTATCGGTGGCCTCTGGGTGGGGAATATTAGGGATATTCTAGGGATATGTGTGGGAAAATTCTGCTAACCAATCACAGAGCAGCGCCCTTCATGACGCGGCTTTATCTAGCCAATCATCATGCTCTCAGCTGTCAGGGAGCCCGATAAATAAATTTAAAGATTTCAAATGCCGCTGTTATGCTAAAATCGGCCTCTTTCGGAAATCGTCCCGCAGACGCTTATTTAACCTAAATAACTCTACAAAACTTAACACAAACCTATCATAAACCTTACCTAACCTAAACCAGACCTAAATATAACTTAACCTAAACCTAAAAACTATGTTTGCCGGTGTTGAGCTAAGATTGGCTGATTTCCGAAATAGGGCCGATTTTAGCTCACTATCGCCAGAATGTTACGATAATACATAGCTGCCATATTAGCCTTTCAGCGTAATATTCTCCCACTGATTACTACAGAGACGTACCCAGGGTATACCTTGATGCGCTGATCATAGGTTCGAGTCTAGCGTGCCCGAAATTAGTATCTATAGACCACTGCTGGCCCGCGACGTACGTATGCCGTATCCGTGGCCCTGGCGGTACTCTGTTATAGTGGACGAGAGCTGCGCGTTCGCTCTTTAGGTCAGACAAGACACACGGGGGGGCTAACACTTCACTGTGACACACGTGACACTTGTGTGCAAGGATAGTATAACTTTATAATATACTTGCTTGTGTGTATACGTGCGTGTGTACTAGTACGTCAGACATTTGATACCACCACCACCACCGGATCATTATAGCGGCCAAACTTGTATGATGAACTATACGTTTTGATTCAAAAAGTCGACCGATATATATATTTAATATATAGGTTTGCCCTGATATGAATTTATTACAAGTACTATAGGTATTGTATGTTAAATATGATATATATGGAGTCAATGAAGCAATAAACACATCACATTTCAAACAGGCAAGCATGAAATGGCTCTATAATACACAATAAACATAAAGTATAGTGATACAACTTGTAATTTATTGTTTGTTGACGTCTAGCCGCTTCAAATTTCACTCCCTTAGGGAGTTAAGGGTGCTCCCGACCACCCTTAGCCTCGCGGTCCCGTAGCAAGTGAAAAAATGGTTTGAGCATCTCCCTTAGAGGCGCTACGAGGTAAAAGTCCCTTAGGGGAGTACTTACGGGCCCGTAACTCTTTCGAGCATCTCTGCCCAGGTATACAGTGGTCTATGCCATAGTACATAATACAACAGCATTATAAAGAGGCTGAGTAAAGGCTTGTATGAACACAACAATACTCTGTGACAGAAAATAATGTGCATTGGAAAAGGGAAACACTGTGTATGGTGTTCAACATGAGTGATTCCCTAATTATACAAACACCTAATTATTGAATAGTATCATGAAATTTATCTTTAGTGTGTAACTTTGCTGTGTTTATAGTTGGAAATCAGAAGCAGGAATTAAGGATAGCGTTACTGATCGATACAAATATATCCCTGTTTTCCTTCCTTGCTGAATATGCTTATCAATAAAAATGTCTTGTCCTTTACTTATCAATAAAAATGTCTTGTCCTTTACTTATCAATAAAAATGTCTTGTCCTTTACTTATCAATAAAAATGCTTCCTTGTTTTCCTTCCTAGCTGCATATAAACACAATTAGACGAAGATATTTTTGACGGACATTTTTTACGAAGATATTTTTTACGAAGACATTTTTTACGTAGA
>JACEEZ010014817.1:495000-500000 GCA_016584305.1 Chionoecetes opilio
AAAAAGACTAGAAGAGCAGGGGGAGGTGTATTATT
This sequence comes from Chionoecetes opilio, assembly GCA_016584305.1. NCBI lineage: Eukaryota > Metazoa > Arthropoda > Malacostraca > Decapoda > Majidae > Chionoecetes > Chionoecetes opilio. The sequence goes on from JACEEZ010014817.1 coordinate 495,036, forward strand.
AATTATAAAGTCCTCCCTTCACCCCTTGTATACCCAAACCAAAACTAAAAACATTTGTAAATTTTCGTTCAACTAAATCGCTTCTCAAAATAAAATTTGGGCCTTTGTTTATCGACCTCCAGCTAAAAAAAAATACAAAGACGAAAACTCTATAACAAATATTGAAATTGTTCTCAAACAAAAGGTAATATTGGGGTGATTTTAATATTCCCGTTACTATTGGGGCGGCTCCTTACAATACTTGGGGGCACCTCTCTATTCAAATCTCCAAAAAAGTCTTTATCCAACACGGGGATCCCCAAACGAGAGGCAAAATATTCTAGATCTTTTTTTCAAACAAACAAAAATCTTGTCGTAACTTAACGTGGGATCCGAATTTAGTAGCAGTGACCCCCGGGGGGCGATTACTTTCGTATTAACATCAGAAGACAAGCAAAGTCGAAAGTAAAGAAAAAAGTTCTTGATTATCGAAAGCAGACTTCAAAAACTAAAAAAATCTTAACGAACACCGTTTGGAATGTTTCTAAAAGCGACATAAATGTGCAGGGCATAAATTCCGGGGGGGGGGGTAAGCTTAACTTAGAATAAAAACCCCCCAAATCCCGATGCATATACGATTTTTTCAAAACATTAAACCAAAATGGTGGCCCCCGGGAAAAAAGGGACAGCCTTGCAGCTAAAAGCGTGCATATGAAAAACAAAAGAAACACAAAATAAAGACACAAACGCGATAAAACGACAGAATTAGACAAATCGAAAAAACTCTTAAACGAGCAAAAAAAATTTTTGAATACGATTGCCAAAATGAGCAAATAAAACCCCTAAAGAATTCTACGCTATTTTTAAAAGGAAAAAAAGTAATGCGTCAACCATAGGACCGTTGGAAAGGAAAATGGCAAACACACAAAAATGAAGTATTATGGCGGATATCTAAAAACTTTTTTGCTCAGCTTCACAGTGGAAAACCCCAAAAATAAACCCACCCCGAAAACCCAAAACAAAGGTACTTGCTAGCTAAATTAACCCTTTCAGGAATGTACATTTTGCTCGCGATAAATAACAAAAGATAAAAAAAGCCCTGGTCCTAAAAAATTTCGCCACGCTATTAAAAGAAGCAAAGAACGAAATAGTAAAACCACTTTCCCTTATTTAAAAATTTTACTCCCCGGGAAATGTACCGTGCAAGGGGAAACTAGCAAATGCCCAAACCCATATTTAAAAAGGAAAAAGTCGCCCCCGGGAAACTATCGCCCAATCAGTTTAACATCATTGCTGGAAAATTTTAAATGAATCCTCAAAAGAGACAAAACTTTTAAGTTTTTGAAAAAAAGGGACAAAAATAAAAGACTCGCGCATGGTTTCAAAAATAAACGCTCATGCCTCTCAAACCTTATTTTTTCAATATGTATTAAAAAGTCGACAACACAGGCATAGCCCCATTTACCTCGATTTTCAAAAACGTTCGAAAAAATTTCCCTCAAAAGCGTCTCATTACAAAGAAAAAGCTCTGGTAAAACAGCCATCTTTCAATTGGTAGAAAACTGGGTGTCAAAACGTAAACAAAGGGTGGTAATAAATGGAATTCTTCTGACTGGACCAGTGTAAAGTGGTTTCCTCAAAGGGTCATTTTCTCGGACCTTCCGTTCTTAATATACTAAATGACATTTTACGAGGGAATCCATGCAGGATATCGAAATTTTCTGTACACAAAAATCCAAACATAGCCTCTACAGAATCTCAGCCCAATCATACAAACGACTTAAACACGCTAAAGGAATGGTCAAAACATGGCAAATAAAATTTTAACCTTTACAAATGCCATGTACTACATATCGGTAAAACACCCCCATAAAGTTACGTATGAACGATTTCCAACTCAAGTTTGATAAAGAAAAAGATTTAGGCGTATAATCTCGAAAGATCTCAACCGAATAACCAAATTAAGAGGTGTAAAAAACGCAAATAAATTTTGGTTTATTGGACGAAATTTCAGTTTCAAATCGAAAAAATTATCTACTCTTTTTAACTCGCTTGTTCGCCCCCATCTAGAATCTGTGTGCAATTCGGTCCCTTATTTTAAAAAAGGGCATAGATAAAATAAAAAAAAACAGCGCAGAGTAACCAAAATGATCCTAGATTGCGAAATAAATCGTACGAAAAATCGGCTCAAAGAACAACTTATTCCCCCTAACAAACGAAGGGTAGAGTGACCTCATCAAGTATTTAAAATCTTCAAAAATTTACGAACGTAGTCCCCGAAAAACTTTTCACGCTAGACCGGGGCAAGCTCACTAAACAACGATTTAAATAAGCAGGAAAAAGGTTTGTAACGAACGAAGCAAAGTACTTCTTCACAAACCGTGTTTTAAACGTATGGAAAAGGGCTGCCCTAAATAGTAAAACCAAAAACATAAATCATTTAAAGTCGCCTCGTAAATATTTCTTCAAATCCCCGGTTGTCACTGTTTATCTCGGGAAAAATAAATTTTCTCGCGGGCCTCGAAAATTAAATCTCATTGCGTAAAATATTGCGAGTCCGTCACACAACCCCTCCCACACGTCTCAACGCCCCCATAAAAGGGCCCTCACAACTTTTGACCCGTGACGGCTGTGGTTCAGTAAGGGCCCTTCAGTTTGTGACCCCATCGGATTTATATACCAGGGGTCACTGCTGCAGGGGCAAATTTAAAAGCACGGCGTCCTACTTTGGGAAAATGCACTACCCAGTGGATTGAAAAGGAGCTGGGGGCCTATTTGCTGCCCTCCCAAGAAAGCGCCAGGCAAGGCTGCCGCCACCCGTGAACTTCCCCACTGACCTACACCAAAACCCACATTAGACCCATAACACCACAGATAGCCCCGATTAAGGTTACCACTACTACTCTCGACCTGTGACGGGCTGTGGTTCAGTAGGGTCCTGAAGTTATGACCACCATCGGGATTTTAAATACAGGGGCACTGCGGGGAGGGGGCTTGAGTTCGGGGTCTACATGAAAATAACAAACCCCAGTGGATTAAAGGAGCGGGGCCTGTTGACTGCTGCCTCCCAGAAGCGCCCGCAAGGGTGCCGCACCACCCCTTTAACCCCACAAATGTGTTCCACCATTACAAAAACACCATAAACATACCTATCTTCAAACACTAAACCACCCCCCAAACTATAGTATTACCATAGATTACGCTTTCAATTTTCCCTCCAATTTCCCTGCAGTTTTTCTATATTGCATGGTACCCCTTCTTTTCCGGCCACTTCGGCTGGGGGGATGGGGGGGTGAGGAGGAGCCTTCTACTTCCATCCTTTTCTCTTTTTTATCATTAGTGTATGTATTTAAAGCAAACAGTCTTGAAAGGGACCTATCGTTCCTGTTCTGTTTGTTTTTTCCTTTTATATTCCCTTTTATATTCCCCCTTTTCTGTCCCCTTTTTTAAACTCTTTTCACAGGGGGGAAAAAAGAGAGAAAAGGAGAGGGGAAGAAGGGGAGAGAGAGAGGAGAGAGAGAGAGAAGAGAGAGAGAGAAGAAAAGGGGGTGGGGAAAGAGAGAAAAGGGGGAAGAGAGGTGCAACGGGAAGAATCCATTCAAGCTGCAGACCCCTTGAAAAAGAAAAAAAGACTGTCTATTACCACCTCCTCCCCCCCTCCTTTCCTTTTCCTCCCTCTTCCCTTCCTCCTCCTCCTCCTCCTCCTCCTCCTCCTCCTCCTCTTCCTCTTCTCTTCCCTTCCTTTTCCCTCCCCCCTCCTCCTCCTCTTCCTCTTCCCCCTCCTCCTCCTCCCCCCTCCTCCTCCTCCTCCTCCCCTCCTCCTCCCCCTTTCCCCTCCCCCTCCTCCTCCCCCCTCCCCCTTTTCCTCTTCCATACATTACACAAACTAACTTTCCAATATTTCCCCCAACCAAATTAAAATGCTATGAAGGTTTTTTTAATTATCTCTTCCCCCCTGAATTTTAGGGGGGAATTTGGGGGGGGGGAGGAGCCTTGTCTTTTATATCCTTCCCAATTTTTTAGCAATTTTATTATATATATATATTAAATTTTTATAATTTTTATATATTTTAAAAAAAATTAATAAATTTTATATTAAAATTTTTTAATTATATATATATAAATTTTATATATAAATTTTGATAAATTAGGATATATTATATATTTTTTTTATATTTTTTATTTAAAAATTTTTTATTTTAAATATTTATTTAAATAATTAAAAAATTATTTAAAAAAAAAATTTTAAATAAATTATTATTATTTAAAAAAAAAAAAAAAATTTAAAAATTTTTTAAAAAAAAAATTTTATATTTATATAAATTTTATATAATAAAAAGTTTTAATATTCCCTTTTAATAAAATTCCATTTGTCCCCCCAAAAAATATTTTTTTTTTTTTTATGCAAAAACCCGATTTAAAAAAAAAGTGTTTGTTTTTTTTATAAAAAAATTATTAACCCCGTTTAATTGATTTTTAAAAATTAATTTTAAAAAAAAAAAAAATAAATTATTTTTTTTAACCCCCAAGAAAAAAAAAAAATCCCTTTAAAAATTCCCTTGAAATTTTGGGGAAATAGTTGGGAAAAACAGGGAAAATTTTTTTTTTATGCTTTCACAACAAATAATTTTTTTTAAAAAAGGTTTTGGTTTTTACCGGGGGAAATTAAAATTTGGTGTTTTTTGGGGGGGGGGGGGAAAAGCTTGCGGACGGTAAAGACCCCCGCTCGTCCCCCACCCAAATGGGAAAACCAAATGGGACAGGGCCAGTCGGATGTTTTTTTTCGCGAGCATCAGTCAGCCTGGTCAGCCTAGCTGGCCTGGCAAACGCCCGCGAAACCCTTATAAAAAAGGCTTTTGATGTGAAAACTTCCCCTCACGAATAGAAAATATGTAAATTCTCTTATTTTTTTATATACATTTTTTATTCACTTTTTCTATCTCTTTTTAGTTATAAAATTCTAATAATTCCTTATATTAGATTTCA
>JACEEZ010014817.1:502500-512500 GCA_016584305.1 Chionoecetes opilio
GACACAGACACACACAGACAGGGAGACAGACAGACACAGACACAGACAGATAGACAGACAGACAAAAAGACGCAGACACAGACAGACAGGGAGACAGACAGACAGACAGACAGACAGACAGACAGACAGACAGACAGACAGACAGACAGACAGACAGACACACACAGACAGACAGACACAGACAGATAGACAGACAGACAAACAAACAAAGACACAGACAGACACAGACAGACAAACAGACAGACACAGACACAGACAGATAGAAAGACAGACAGACAAACAAAAACACAGACAGACACAGACAAACAAACAGACAGGAAGACAGACAGAGGCAGAAACTTGAAATATTTTCTTTTCTTTACCTGACCTTGAATGAAAAAGTGGGGTTTTTTGTCTGATGAATAGAAAGCTCTCTCTCTCTCTCTCTCTCTCTCTCTCTCTCTCTCTCTCTCTCTCTCTCTCTCTCTTTTGTCACCAGGGTAGATTCAATGGCTGGTTGGGTGGCTTGTTATAATTTGTCACCCCCCCCCCCCCCACACACACACACCCCGCGCGCGCACCACACACACACACACACCACACACACACACACACACACACACACACACACACACACACACACACACACACACACACACACACACACACACACACACACACACACTTTCTTTGTCTCCTCTTAACCCCCCTGTGTTCTTCTTCCAACACTCTGCCGCTTCTTTGGTTGCCTTTCACCGGCCTTTCACAGTTGATGCTCTTCACTAACTACGTGGTAACCCCTCCCCCCCTCTCTCTCTCTCTCTCTCTCTCTCTCTCTCTCTCTCTCTCTCTCTCTCTCTCTCTCTCTCTCTCTCTCTCTCTCTCTCTCTCTCTCTCTCTCTCTCTCTCTCTCTCTCTCTCTCTCGGAATACAATTTTTAAAGTTGTGTTACTCTATGATGGAACGACGTGGCAGAGAGAGAGAGAGAGAGAGGAGAGAGAGAGAGAGAGAGAGAGAGAGAGAGAGAGAGAGAGAGAGGAATCCCCATCCCCTTTATTTCTGTTTTTCTTTATTTTTTCTAAGTATTTTTTCCTTGGCAATCGACCTTTTTTTATTCATTCTTGTGAAGTGAAAATATAAACCGGAATAAAACGCTTGAAATCTTTAAGTGTAATTATTGTGGAAGGTCTTTGCTTCTTTATTACCTCCTCCAACGAAGTTGGAGGGGTTATGTTTTCACCCCGATCTGTCTGTCTGTCTGTCTGTCTGTTTGTTAGTGTACAGGATTTCTCGAAAAGTTACGAATAGATTTGGACCAAACTCGGTATACCAAGTCTATTTGGTATAAGGAAGGACTGATTTAATTTTGGATGAAATCTATTGACAAGTGTTGCCATGGCAACCAATTGATGAAATATTCGGCCGGAGGTATGCTCTCATACTGAGTGCATATATATATATATATATATATATATATATATATATATATATTATATATATTATATATAATATATATATATATATTTTTTTTATATTTATTTATTTTTTACATTTTTTTTTTTACTTTTTTTTTTTTTACTTTTTTATATTCAGGGAGGAGGTATGCGCTCTACTGAGTGCCCCCCCCCCTAGTTAATTTATGTTTTAGTCAAAGGACCGGGAAGACCTCTAAGGACTCAAGGACCTTCGGCGGGTGGGTCCTTGCATGATTTATGGTGCTTAGTAATGTGACGCCTTTTGGGGATCTCGAGGCATGATGCCCTTTTCCTTCTGACATCCTTGCCTTGCTTTCTTCCTTCCTTTCTTCCTTCCTTCATCTTGACCTTCCTTATGTCCTTCCTACCTACCTTCCTTCCCTCCTTCCTCTTGACCTTCCTTCCTTCCTTCCTTCATGGTGACTCCTTCTGTCCTTTCTGCATAAGTTTCATTCTTACATACTGACATCCTTTCCTTCCTTCCTTCCTTCCTTCCTTCCTTCCTTCCTTCCTTCCTTCCTTCATCTCGACGCCTTCCTTCTTTCTTTCTCTTTACCTCCGCCAACGAAGTTGGAGGGGTTATGTTTTCACCCCGATCTGTCTGTCTGTCTGTCTGTCTGTCTGTTTGTTAGTGTACAGGATTTCTCGAAAAGTTACAAATAGATTTGGACCAAACTCGGTATACCAAGTCTATTTGGTATAAGGAAGAACTGATTTAATTTTGGATTAAATCTATTGACAACTGTTGCCATCCTATGCCATCCATCCAACCAATTGATGAAATATTCGGCCGGAGGTATGCGCTCATACTGAGCGCATATATATATACTGAGCGCATATATATATACTGAGCGCATATATATATACTGAGCGCATATATATTATATATATATATATATATATATATATATTATATATATATATATATATATATATATATATATATATATATATATATATATATATATATATATATATATGCGCTCAGTATATATATATGCGCTCAGTATATATATATGTGCTCAGTATGAGTATCAGTATGCGCTCAGTATATATATATATATATATATATATATATATTTTGATGAAATATTCGGGCGAGGTATGCGCTCTACTGAGTGCCCCCCCCTCCCCCCCTAGTTTTACATATGTTTTATCCTTCTCCTTTCATCTTTTTCTCTATCTTCTTCCTCTTCCTCCTCTTCTTTCTTGTCTCCAATTTTTCCTTTAACCCCTTCCTTCCTTCCTTCCTCTTCTATGTATCCTCCTCCTCCTCCTCCTCCTCCTCCTCCTCCTCCTCCTCCACCCTTCTTCCCCTCCCATATCCTCTGAGACATCTGCTACTGACGTTTGTTGACATGAACCTCCCTTCCCTACCTCTCTCTCTCCCTCCATACCTCCTTCCCTCCATACCTCTTTCCCTCCCTCCTTCCCTACCTTACCTACCTCCCTCCCTCTCTCCCTCCTTCCCTTCCCTCTCTCCCTTCCCTCTCTCCCTTCCCTCCCTCCCTTCCCTCTCTCCCTCCTTCCGTTCCCTCCCTTACCTCACTCCCTCCATGTCCATTACCTCCTCCCTCGTCTTGTGTTTTCTTGACTCTGCTCTGTCTTCCATTCTTTCATCATTTTTTCCTTCCTTACTTATCCATCCATATGTATTTCTCCTAGCATCTATATAGCTACTGTGTGTGTATGTTATCCACCCATAGTCTTGTCCACGCGAGCTGGCTCGCGATCGCCAGTTTTCACCCTCTCAGTACGAGCTTGGACCTCATTATTACCGATCTTTGGGCAATGCTGGGACCTCACACACCACACACCCCTATCCCCTTGCTCAAGGGGGACAGTACCGCCCGAATTTCACAGTGGAAAAATCCCCGGAAATGAGCGGGGTCGGGAATTGAACTCCGGACCACAGAATGATGCCGGGCGCCCTAACCAACTGTGCCACACGGACGTGTGTGTGTGTGTGTTTAATTTTTTTTTTTTTTATGTGCCTATAGCGCCTGTAGGCAGTGGTGACCCAGGGGCTCGGATGGTAGGCTCTGGAGGTTCACTTGAGGGCTCTGATGGTTGGTCCTCGCCCGTGGTGGCGCAGGCAGGATTTTTATAGTGACGCCTGTGATTAGAGCTCATGCCGCCCCCCTGTGTCCTCCGATGCACTCGCAATCCAAGGTAGAGTTAATGGGCAGGGAATGTGGGTGTTCTTAGGCCACTCGACGGTGCAGAAAGGTTTTGGTTTTCTTCGGGGATCGAACTCGGGTCACCGAGAACACCAGTCGGAGATGCAAACCACTCCGCTACCGCCTCCCCAAATTACCTCCCCGTGTGTATGTGTGTGTGTGTGTGTGTGTGTGTGTGTGTGTGTGTGTGTGTGTTTCCTTGGTGTCGCAGATCCGATCAGATGGTGTTGTTGGGGTGGTGCCTTGCTGTAGCGGCACTCCATTGGTTGTGTTGTCTGTATTTTCTGTTTTGTTTGATTTTGTTACTACTGCTTTTGTTACTGTGGCTGCAGCTTCGTGATACTTTTTCTTTTGTTCCACACTGATAACAATGTCCTCTTGGTTTCCTCTTGTTTGGCATGATTTTTGTTGAATAGAAGGAATATTAAAAAAAAAAAATTATAGCAGGACTGAGTATAATCTTCTTATTTAATATATATGACAATTATATATTATATATTCCGTGCGCCTCATCCTCTCCCTCCCGTAATCCCTGAGGGCCGCAGCGAGGCAGTGAGGCGCTGTCGGGGTGTCTGCATGGCCAAGGTTGCCGGAGTGTTGCTCAGCGCGGGGCCATTACTCAAAACCAGACAGGAAGTGGTTGACTAATTCAATTCCTCTTCCCCAGCAGGCAAGGTCGCTGCGCCGGGGGCCATGAGGAGTTGCGGCCTCGGGGTCACGGGGAGCAGGGAGGGACGCCAGTGGGAGGGAGACATAGGCCCGGGGTGGGTACAGTAACTGGCTTTAGTGTTGGTGGATTAGCTCATGTGCACACTATTATGTCTTGCCCGTTGTGTTACCTATATAGCTGTAGGGCCTGAGCTATACTCGTGTGCAAGTATAGGTGCAAGACAAGTGGTTCGTGAGGGACTTGGTCGATTAAAGGATCCCTTAATCGACCAAGTTGAGGGAGAGCAGGTGATACAAAGAGCGAAGAGTGACTGGTTACTTAACGCGCTAAGCCAAATGTGCCTCTCATAGCCTTTAGGGTCCCTGTATAAGAGGGTACCGTCATTCATAGGTCCTATGTTAAACGCTACTGGGCGCCATCTTAGTACCAGGGCCTCGCTGTTCACCCAAGACCCGCGGAAGTTCTCAAGGCATTACCCCGCAGTATATCATTTTATACATGTATAAAGGATATACTGTTATCTTCGAAAATGCTTGTTCTATAAGATTATCATATAAAACATATTAAAACACATTAAATAAAGGTCATTATGAGACTGAAGAAATATGATGAACTTAAAACTCGTCGTCATGTAAAACTTTGTGGGACAGCTTATAAGATGGAAGATATCAATAAAAGCAGAATTTTATTAGCTTTCCATTGATATATTTCGTTTTCTGATAAATGCAGTAGTAGCATGTATAAATTAGCGTTAACTAAATAAATCGCGGCGGCGGCCCCCTCTCTCTCTCTCTCTCTCCTCTCTCATCTCTCTCTTCTCCTCTCTCTCCTCCTCTCTTCCCCCTCTCTCTCTCTCTCTCTCCTCCTCTCTCTCTCTCTCGGGGGAGAGAGAGAAAAGAGAGAGAGTGAAAGAGAGAGAGGAGATATAATAAGTGAAAGAGTATGAGTGAAGATATGAGAGAGAGTAAACCAAAAACTTTTTCTCTCTCTCTCTCTCCCTTCTCTCCTCTCTCTCTCTCTCTCTCTTCTCTCTTTTCCTCTCTCCCCTCCCCTCTTTATATATTTTTATTATATATTATATATATATATATATATATATATATTTAGAAAAGAGAGAGAGAGAGAGAGAGAGAAGAGAGAGAGAGAGAGAGAGAGAGAGAGAGAGAGAGAGAGAGCGCCGCCGCCGCCGCCGCGATTTTTTTAAGTTAACGCTAATTTATACATGCTACTACTGCATTTATCAGAAACGAAAATATCAATGGAAAGCTAATAAAATTCTGCTTTTATTTTATATCTTCCATCTTATAAGCTGTCCCACAAAAATTTATACATGACGATGAGTTTTTTTTAAATGAATGTTAAGTTCATCATATTTCTTCAGAGTCTCATAATGACCTTTATTTAATGTTTTTTAAAATTTTTTTATTTTAAAATCTTATAGAAAACATTTCCGAGATAACTAATCCTTTATAATTTTAAACATGATATATTTCGGGGAAATGCCTTGAAACTTCCGCGGTTTTGGGGTGAACGAAGAGGCCTTGGCGCAAAGATAGCGCCCATAAATCGATTTGTCGCTCTCTATTTTTTCAAGTACCTTAGCCTTGCAACCCCCCCCCCCCCCCCCTACACACAACCTCCCCCCACAACCTCACCTCATCCCCACCTTGTATTATTTTTGTTACGCCAAGGACAGAAAAATAACAAGCGTAACAGAAGGACAGGTTATTGCCAGTCCCCGTGTAGCAACAATTAAGAGACGCAAAGAAAGTCGACCAATAATTTAAGACGAGGAGAGTTGATGAGTGGTAAAGCTTTTGACGCCACCCAAATAACACTCCGTACAGGGGTGCCGTGGCATTTACAGGGACATTTCTCAACCCTCATCTCGTTTTCTTTATAGTGGTGATCTCCTTTCTATTGTAGGATGTTAGGTAGGACTCGTGTATATCATTGTCTTATTGTTCTATCATTGACAACTAACTGTTCATTCATTGACTCATAGTTGTCTAGCAAGGTATTTTTTTTAATGTTTTGAATTTGTACGAGCAATTTTTTTATTTATGTTTTTAATTGACGAGTATCTTAATAAGTGTTTTGGAGAAGGGAAACATACACGAGCATTATTAGTGTTAGTATTAATGCTTCTTCTTATTATTATTATCATTATTATTATTATTATTACTAGAGTGATATGATGGGCGTGCATTTACTTGATCTCACAATTATAAGTGAGTGGAGAAACAGTGTGTAGTAGATCCAACAGTCGTGCTTATTAGTCGGCAGGCCAAGACCCTCAAAAAAACTTTTGATGGCATTTTTTGTTCAAAGCTGGCAACCCTGCTAGAAAGGATCACTATGGTGTAAAGGTTTAGAAACACCCGGTTGCCAAAATGGCATTTGACCTTTCAGGTCAAATTTGGAGGTCAAAGGTCAAATAAGGTCAAATTTTGTATTTTCCCTCTTTTATTGTGTACTTCCAAGTAATGTAAGGTTTGGCAAGAAACAGAGGATTTAATGATTTACAAGGGTTTTAAGTTGCAAAATAATAGGTAATTGTGAAGGAAATTAGGATATAAAATGCTCATTACTCCATTATAAATCGAAATACACAAGTAAAGTTCCTTTAACGTCACTTATTCCTGAAAATAAACCTTCTTCATCAAGAAGGCACTACGATAGTTGAATATAATTTTCACTGTGTCTTAATACCTTTGGCAAATAATATTTAGCCAGACCATGTCCACTGCCTGCGATGTTAAGGCATCCGTCTGTATCACAACCGCATGATTCAACATCAACATCGATTCAACCGCATGATTCAATCCAGCATGATTTCTTCCCATGTCCAGCAAAGGACGAGACAGTATCCCAGCCAGTTATGGCATGGAAGCCAAGTACATTCTCCACTACTACTCAAGGAAGGTTCTTGTTGATGACGTGCACTGGAAAGCATTCCTGCTCCTTGGAGGTGCCGCTCATCATCCACACTTGGCACGGTCTGTCCCTGGTAAAGTGAATGAACAAGAATAGGACGTCTGTGTCACGACACTTGACGATTATGCTTTCAAATCCAGCATCAATGGCTTCAAGGGCATGGAGGACGATCCTAGTGTCCGCCTCTTCGTGGTTTGCCTGTAGTGTTGGGATGACTCAGTGTTGTCGAATATCCGTCTGGTTTGCTGCCACCAACAACAATCTCCTTCTCTGTCATTGTGCTTGGCAAGTTTGCCACTTTGGAAAATGGCAAGGTCTTCCTCGTTTTCATCGATAGCGATGAAGTTCATCCACGATTGGGGAAGTGGAAGATCTTCCCGGTCGATCACCTTTCGTGTTGGTCTATTCATCTGTCCAGCTCTTTTGTTCCTCGTAGCTGACTTGAAAGATAAACGCCTGTACTGGTCAAACACAACATCAATCCTGGAAACTATGCCACTAAACTGCTTCACCACAGTCTTCTCGAAGTTTTTAGCATAGTCACTGAAGATCGTGCACTTTGGTGGCTTCTGTAAGGACTGAATCAATGCATGGCCATTGGCCATCGATTATAATACATGTTTTTCCTGTTGTATCCGGTGTTCCTTTGACTGTCTCTACACCAAGATCAGTCGTTAGCAAGGGAAGCAGGGCAGACTTCTGGGTACTGTTCATCTTTTTATCTGTGTTTACCAAACTAAGTGGTACAACTGACAGTGCATGCTCCAGTACTTTGTGAAGATTGACTACTCGCCCAGCTTGTGACGCATTGAACAGTCTCTGTATCAGTTCCCGGTCCGCTTTGATCGTCTTGGTGACCCTCTGCTTTCGATCTTGCACAGGTGTTTTGTACAGTGTTGCAAACGTCTTTGACTTCTGGCGTTTCTGGCGATCGAAGAAAGGTACAGTCTTCTCCACTAATCTCTCCTTTACATCCTATAACACGACATCTTCCCCTCTGTCTTTGGCAGTGAGGAGGTCGGCAGTTACCTCTTATGTGGCAATGTCGTTCGTAGTCAGTGATCTCAGCCTTGTCACAGCAGCGCATGTATCTTCTTGATTGGATGTAGTGAACACCTTGAATCGACGAAACTGGGCCTCAGTCCTGTTTAATTTTGGATGGAAGACCATCTTTCCGAGTTGAGAAATCTTCAGAGTCGTCATTGCAAAGACCAAAGAGATGCAAAGTGTCTTCCGATATCTGGGAGCTCTCGGACCAAGCTGTGCAAAACTGAAGATGTGATGATGAGTTGTGAAGATGGGAGTTATTCAGGAGTCACTGCTACTCTATATACTGCAACTCGCTGTGGTCGCGGTTCAAGGCGGTCTCTCTGAACCGACTTAAGGTATGTCACAATGACATCCTTAAGATTAAGAGGCTTCTGGGGCTACCCAGGTGGTGCAGGTCGTCCCTGGCTTTCGCTAGGAACGGGGTGAACAATCTGGATGTGATCCGTCGACACTCCGCGTTCAGTTTAAGAAGTAGAGTGGAGCTCTCTGCGAATTGCATCACCTCCGTCAGGCAGAGCTCGGCCTATGTATGTGGACCTATACAACAGCGGTTGCTGGGCCTGCTGTTTGTATAGAATGTGGGGTAGCACAGGTGTATATACAGTACGTATGTTTTCTATGTTTTTTTTTTTTTTTTTTTTTTTTTTTACATCTTGGCCTATAGCCCCTGTAGGCAGTGACCTCTAGGGGTGGGATGGTAAGCCCTGGAGGCTCATTTGAGGGCTGTGTTGGTTGGCCCTCGCCCGTGGTGGCGCAGGCAGGATTTTTATAGTGACGCCTGTGATTAGAGGCTCATGCCACCCCCTGTGTCCTCCGATGCACTCGCAATCGAAGGTAGAGTTAATGGGCAGGGCATGTGGGTGTTCTTAGGCCAGTCGACGGTGCAGAAATATTTTAAGTGGATTTATGGGTTTCACTCGGGATCGAACTCGGGTCTTCGAGAACGCCACTCGGAGACGCTAACCACTCTGCTACCGCCTCCCCTCACACTGTACAGCAGTGCCTATATTGCCCACATGTCTATATTATATTTTATTTACTGTATTAAGTTCACTCCCGCATGTCTGTATGTTATGTTGTTGTTGTGTGCTCTTTTTTCCTATATGCTTTCGGATGAAAATAAAATAATAATAATTATTATTATTTACCTATTATTATGGAATTTTTAACCCATATATCTCATTATTTCCTCAATTTTCCATGCCAGACCTAAAATTATTTGAAAGTATAAGATAAAAGAGGGAAAAACAAAATTTGACCTTATTTGACCTTTTGACCTCCAAATTTGACCTTAAAGGTCAAATGCTATTTTGGCAACCGGGTGTTTCTAAAACCTTACACCATAGTGATTCTTTCTAGCAGGGTTGCCAGCTTTGAACAAAAAATGCCATCAAAACTTTTTTTAGGCATCTTTCCTAGGGTTTGCCTGCCGACTATATCTGGTCTTCCCGCACTCATCATCATCATCATCATCATCATCATCATCATCATCATCATCACAACCCTTCCCTTCCTTCGCCGTGCAGAGAGTCGTTTCTAACACAGCTGTTTCAACACCTGTTTACTTCCACACTTGCTTCACCTGTACACCTGTGAATGCTCGCCCTTCTCTCTCTCTCTCTCTCTCTCTCTCTCTCTCTCTCTCTCTCTCTCTCTCTCTCTCTCTCTCTCTCTCTCTCTCTCCTCTCCCCTCTCTCCTCTTCTCCCCC
>JACEEZ010014817.1:517500-520000 GCA_016584305.1 Chionoecetes opilio
TAGTATGGGTATCGTAAAAAACGGGAATCCTAGAAAAGTAACCAATGGTACAGCTTGAGGTTGACAACATAATGAGCAGCCGCAACATCAGCAGCAGCGGCGCCGTCAGCAGCAGCAGCGGCAGCAGCACGCCGCCGCCCAACCCCACCACCACATTATCACCCCCGCCCAACACCGCACCACCTCGCCACAATCACCACCATCACCACCACCATCACCAGATAGTTTTTCAGTCCTGGTAAATTTCAAAAAGTTTCTCTTTTGGTGTCGCCGCGCCGTGCCCTTGAGAGGACCGCCGGCCCCTCCTGGTGACGTGAAGGCGGCCGTTGCACTGCTGAGGGTGGCACAGAGGCTCCATGGTGACGGCTGGAATTAGTGCCGGGGAAGTACTTGAAGGAGTGGCTGAAGAAGTACTGGCCGGAGACACTCGCCTTCTTGGTAGTGTTGGCGTCTATAGGTGTGTAGATGTCTGGCGCATTTCCCCTTGTTTGGCATTACAATCAATCAATCAAAGTGTGTGTGAGACTTGCAGTGGCGGTCAGGCGTCCTACACAGGGGCGGGAGTCTGGTGGGCTGCTTGGCTCGGCGGAGATTGTCAGGGGTGGGGGGCAGGCTGGGGTGTCGGCTGTGATGCGTGGTGGCTGCGGGGGAGCATGGATGTCTACGAAGTGACTAGGAGGAGAAGCAGGGCGTGTGAGCCTTGACCGACGGGAGACCAACTGACTGGTTGGTGTAACTGACTGACTGGCTGCGTGACGGGTCTGCTTGGAGGAGTAACGCAGGTCCGGGCTGGTCTGACGGGGCCTCCTGTGGCGACCTCTCATTCGTCTGGCGTGTGTGTGTGTGTGTGTGTGTGTCTAAAGAGTTGAAATATAAATAGAGGTCATATGAGTGAGAAATTTCGAAGAGCACCAGAAAATCAAGGAATAACTAAACATCTGAAGGGAGTAGATGAGTGTTGTTGGTAGTTGGTGGTTGGTCCTCGTGACGGCGACGGCGACGGAGGCCCTGGAGGTGGCGAGAAGGGGGGGAGAGCGGGGGTCAGAAGGGACTGGGGGCGTGGGCGTGCCTGCGTTGTGGGGCGCGCCGGGGCACGTGTTGGTTCCCGCGCCTTACATGACCACACACTTGCCCTTCTCGGCCCACGGGTTGTTCTTCTTGTCTGGGGCGTGGATGAGCGGGTCTGTCTTCTCGTTCTCCTCGATGAACTCCCGCATTCTGCAAGGGACAAGAAGGCGTAAATAGACTGCTATATTGCTGTTTAGGAGTCGCGTCTCGCGTTACGTCTCTCTCTCTCTCTCTCTCTCTCTCTCTCTCTCTCTCTCTCTCTCTCTCTCTCTCTCTTATTGATTTATATAAGTATTTGTATTTGCGTTTCTAGATAACTTTGTACGACATTTAGAAGGAGGAAAAAAAAACGGTCCACGCTCACTGTCTTTTCTGTCCCAGCTTTTTTGTGTTGCTGATATAAAAGCTTGTGGCGACGTAGACATAACACCAATAATACACCTCCATATAAACTATTGCTATACTACATGACATTGCTATACTGTATTAACCCCTTTTCACACCCAGATCTTTCCTTTGCTAAAAAAAATCGTATGTTGTCGAGCCATAAAATCACGAAAAGTAGCTGAATATACCAAATTTGTTAGTCGACAAGAGTACTATATACAGGTCATAGCTATAAAACATTTCTTATATTAACTAAAAATCGTCTAATGGTACCCAAATTACAATGGAAATCACGTTCTGGGCCTCAAGGGGTTAAACTATTGATATACTACATGACATTGCTATACTATATTAAACTATTGCTATACTACATGACATTGCTATACTATATTAAACTATTGCTATACTACATGACATTGCTGTACTATATTAAACTATTGCTATACTACATGACATTGCTATACTATATTAAACTATTGCTATACTACATGACATTGCTATGCTATATTAAACTATTGCTATACTACATGACATTGCTGTACTATATTAAACTATTGCTATACTACATGACATTGCTATACTATATTAAACTATTGCTTTACTACATGACATTGCTATACTATATTAAACTATTGCTATACTACATGACATTGCTATACTATATTAAACTATTGCTATACTACATGACATTGCTATACTATATTAAACTATTGCTATACTACATGACATTGCTATACTATATTAAACTATTGCTATACTACATGACATTGCTATACTATATTAAACTATTGCTATACTACATGACATTGCTATACTATATTAAACTATTGCTTTACTACATGACATTGCTATACTATATTAAACTATTGCTATGCTACATGACATTGCTATACTATATTAAACTATTGCTATGCTACATGACATTGCTATACTATATTAAACTATTGCTATACTACATGACATTGCTATACTATATTAAACTATTGCTATGCTACATGACATTGCTATGCTATATTAAACTATTGCTACACTACATGACACCTTA
>JACEEZ010014817.1:527500-537500 GCA_016584305.1 Chionoecetes opilio
TCTCTCTCTTTCTCTCTCTCCCTCGTGTCCTTTTTCTATCATATTTTGCCCTTCCCTGTTTTGTTTTTTTTTTTTTTTTTTTTTTTCCCAAATAGAATACATTTTCTTCTCGCCTTTGCCTTTTCCCTCCTTCTATATTCTATTTGTCTTCTCTCTTCTCATATCTCTCCTCTCTCTCTCTCTCTCTCTCTCCTCTCTCTTCTCTCTCTCTCTCTCTCTCTCTCTATCCTCTCTCTCTCTCTCTCTCTTCGTAGTGTAGTCCATTTACCCAAAC
This sequence comes from Chionoecetes opilio, assembly GCA_016584305.1. Taxonomy (NCBI): domain Eukaryota; kingdom Metazoa; phylum Arthropoda; class Malacostraca; order Decapoda; family Majidae; genus Chionoecetes; species Chionoecetes opilio. The sequence continues at coordinate 527,775 of JACEEZ010014817.1, forward strand.
CACACTCTCTCTATCTCTACTCTCCTCTCTCTCTCTCTCTCTCTCTCTCTCTCCTCTCTTCTCTCTCTCTCCTCTCTCTCTCTCACGGACCACACTAAATCTTATCTTCCTTCCATTTCCCCCCTTATACCTCCCCCAGCTCTCTCCTCCCTCTCTCTCTTCTCCCTCTCTCTCTCTCTCTTGATTCATTCCCCCACTATTTCCTCTCTTCCTTCCCCTCCCTTCCCTTGTCAATTACTAGTGTACCATCGCTTTACTTACGCTTATCTCCCAACCCTCTCCTTTTCTCTCCCCTTACCCTGACCCCTTTCCTCTTATACACTCTCGCTCTTACCCTGCCCCCTTTCCTCTTATAACTCTTCCCTTACCCTTGCCCCTTTTCTCTTTCAAAGGAGAGTTACAAAGGGAGGAGGGGGGGGGGTGGGGGGGGGGAGGAGGGGTGGGGGGGACCTCACCATCGCTTCTCCCTCGGGGGTATAGGGGGGGTAAAGGGAAGGGGGGAATGTGGGTGTGGGTGGGTTGGGGTGATGGAAATGGGGGAATGGTAAGATAAACAGTGTGTGGAGGCTCAGTTCAGAGAGAGAGAGAGATGAGAGAGCGAAGAAGGGAGAGAGAGAGAGAGAGAGAGAGAGAGAGAGAGAGAGAGAGAGAGAGAAAGGAAAAAGTAAGAAAGATAGTAAGAAAGTAAATAAAGAAAATAAAGAAAAAAGAAAGAGAAAAAGAAAGAAAGAGACAGAAAGAAAGAGTAAGAGAGAGAGAGAGAGTGGTTTCTTATGGGAGAGGCTGGAAGAAAAGAAAGAGTAAGAGAGAGAGAGAGAGAAGCAGGAGAGAGAGAGAGGAGAGGAGAGAGAGAGAAGAGAGAGAGAGAGAGACGACGAGTGGGAGAGAGAGAGAAGAGGAAAAGAAAGTGTAAGGATTGGGGATGTATTATTGAACTCTGGATAATAATGCGTCCTACAGATTGAAATGACAAAAGAATATTTAGATATGTAAGATGAAAATGATGTCAAAGGAATAGAAGTTCAAGAAATGTATGGGTTTTTAGATGTGATGGAGAAAATTTAATAGCCGAATGATTTTATTACTGAAGGAATGATAAACTTGGGTAGGTGATTAAACAGAGTGTGTGTGTGTGTGTGTGTGTGTGTGTGTGGTGTGTGTGTGTGTGTGTGTGGTGTGTGTTGTGGTGTTGTGTGGTGTGTGGACAGTTGCTGTGTGTGATTGTTGTATGTGTGTGTGTTATATATGTTATGTGTGTGTGTGCTGTGGTGTGTGGGTGTGTGTGTGTGTGTGTGTGTGTGTGTGTGTGTGTGTGTGTGTATTTAACTTAGTTGTATTTACTAGTTGTAACATACAGCGAAAAGAGCTATGCTCGTTACGGTCCCGTCTCCAAAATCTACTATTATACAGCTGCCTTTGAAGTCCTGAATAACTCTGCATTAACATTTGCATAAGGTTGTTCCAGCTTTTATGCTTGTACACGGGAAGCTGTATTTTTTTAATTAATCCCTCTTGCATGTTGTCCTTTTCCAATTTTCTCATTGACCTCTTGTACTTCTTGTCGTCACACAACAGATCTTCTCATATCAATCTTTTCCAGGACCCATTGATGGCTCTATACACTGCTATAACTAAAATAAAGAACAACTTGATACAAAACACTTGTGGTGTGTGTGGTGTGTGCGTGTGGTGTTGTGTGTTGTGGTGTGTGTGTGTGTGTGTGGTTAATAATACCCTGTCAACATGATGTATTCAGCCTTTTTTATGAGAGTTATTATCGTGTGCTATTGTTGGTTTTATGTTCCTCTTTTTATGCTTTTTGTCACTCGGCGTGTTTGGGAGAAGGAATGAGGATGTGATAATGATAACGATTAATAATATTGATAATAATATAAATAGCTATTATTATTATTGTTATTATTGTTAGTAGTATTATCATTATTATTATTATTAGTAGTAGTAGTGTAGTAGTATCGTTTTTGTTATTATATCATCATTAATATCATCCTCATCATCATTCCTTGCGTGTTCATACATATATCTCCTTTCGTATTCATGATATGGTTCTTATCTACGTATGTGCTCAGTCATATTCTTATCATTATTTTCTGTATGACGTAATTCACTTATTTCTCGTCATTTATTTTCATCACTGTCATCATTATCTTTCTTGTCATGTCTTGCATAATTTCATGTCTTTTGAGGATGTAATTTCACGTCTCTTCATTACTCATTCTGTTTTATGTGATAGTGTTTCTTATTCCCACTTTCCGGTTTTTTTTATTTGTTTTATTTTCTTCTTCTATAAATTCATACTCTCAGATTTTTTTATTTTTATTTATTTACATCTATCACGTTTTTTTATTTTTTTATCATGTTTTCTTGTCTTTTTGCTATGCCTCTTTTTTTTCTTCTATTATCTCATACACTCTGTTTAGTTATCAATTCTGTTTTTTTCTTCTTTTATATTCCTCTGTTTTACACTTGCCTCTATTTCCTCTACTTTATTTATTATGTTATGGTTTTTCTGTTTTGATTTAATTCTATTTGTCATAATTCTCCCTTTCTACTCCTCCTGTGCCCCTGACATACATACATACAGACATACATACCGAGAGACATACATACAGACAGACAGACAGACATACCGAGAGACATACATACATACATACAGACAGACAGACAGACACACAGAGACATACATACATACAGAGACATACATACATACAGAGACATACATACATACAGAGACATACATACATACAGACAGACAGACAGACATACAGAGACATACATACATACAGACAGACATACCGACAGGCATACATACATACAGACAGACAGACAGACATACCGACAGGCATACATACATACAGACAGACAGACAGACAGACAGACAGATAGACATACATACATACATACATACATACATACATACATACATACAGGCAGACAGACAGACAGACAGACAGACAGACAGACAAACATATATACCTACCTACATACATACATACATACAGGCATACAGACAGACATACCGACAGGCATACATCCAGACAGACAGGACAGACCGCAGGGACAGACAGACAGGACAAGCAGACATACCTGCATACATACATACTAACAAACATACAGACGACAGGACAGACAAGGACAGAGACAGGACAGGACAGACAGACAGGGACAGACGACAGACAGACAGACAGACAGACAGGACAGAATAGAGGACAGACGACATAAATGAGACAGACATACATACATAGAGACAGACAGATATACATAGCGACAGACAGACTATAATAGAGGGACAGACAGGACATACATAGAGACCGACAGGACAGACAGCCAGACAGACAGATATCATAGAGGAACCATAAGACATACTAGAGACAGAAGGACATACATAGAGAAGACAGGGGACATCCATAGGAAGACAGGACAGACATACGATAGAGACAGACAGGATACATAGAGACAGGACAGACATACATTAGAGGGAACAGCAGACAGACAGACGACAGCCCAGATATACATAGAGACAGACAGGACATACATAGAGACAGGACAGGACAGGACAGTACAGACAGACCAGACAGACATACATAGAGGACAGGGACAGACATACTAGAGACAGGACAGGACATACGTTAGAGACAGACAGATATACATAGAGACAGGGACAGTATACATAGAGACAGACAGGAACATACATAGAGACAGGACAAGAACATACCTAGAGACAGAAGACATACATAGAGACAGACAGACATACAAGGAGAACAGGACAGATATACAATAGAGGACAGACAGAAAACTAGCGGACGGACCAGATATTACATAGAGACAGGACAGAATACATAGAGACCAGGACAGAACATACATAGAAGCAGCAGGACATACAATAGAGACAGACAGATATACATAGAGACAGACAGACATACATAGAGACAGACAGATATACATAGAGACAGACAGATATACATAGAGACAGACAGACATACATAGAGACAGACAGACATACATAGAGACAGACAGACATACATAGAGACAGACAGATATACATAGAGACAGACAGATATACATAGAGACAGACAGACATACATAGAGACAGACAGACATACCATTACATAGAGGAAGGGAACAGGATATACATAGAGGAACAGACAGACATAATTAGAGGACAGAAGATATACATAGAGGACAGGGGGCAGACAACCTAGAGACAGACAGATATAGCATAGAGACAGACAGACATTACATAGAGACAGACAGACTATACATAGAGACAGGACAGACATTTACATAGAGGACAGGACCGATATACATAGAGACAGACAACATACAAGAGACAGACAGACATACATAGAGACAGACAGACATACATAGAGACAGACAGACATACATAGAGACAGACAGACATACATAGAGACAGACAGATATACATAGAGACAGACAGACATACATAGAGACAGACAGATATACATAGAGACAGACAGACATACATAGAGGACGACAGACAAGACAGACCGGACAACATAGAGGACAGACAGACAGACAGACAGACAGACAGACAGACAGACATAGAGACAGACAGGCAGACAGACAGACGACAGACTACATAGGACAGACAGACAGACAGAAGACAGACAGACAGACATTACATAGAAAACAGGACAGGACAGACAGAACCAGACAGACAGATAGATATACATAGAGACAGACAGACATACATAGAGACAGACAGACATACGTAGAGACAGACAGATATACATAGAGACAGACAGATATACATAGAGACAGACAGACATACATAGAGACAGACAGATTATACATAGAGACAGACGATATACCATAGAGACAGACGACATACATTAGAGACAGGGACAGTATACAATAGATGACAGACAGACATACATAGAGACAGACAGACATACATAGAGACAGACAGATATACATAGAGACAGACAGATATACATAGAGACAGACAGACATACATAGAGACAGACAGACATACATAGAGACAGACAGATATACATAGAGAACAGGGACAGACATACATAGAAGAAAGGACAAGATTTACATAGAGACAGACAGATATAATAGAGACAGACCAGATATACATAGAGACAGGACAGACATACATAGAGACAGAAGGGACATACATAGAGACGACAGGAATACATTTTAGAGACAGACAGATATTACCATAGAGACCAGAAGACTTTTACGTAGAGACAGAAACAGAGATACATAGAGACAGACAGAATACATAGAGAAAGGACATACTATACTAGGAGGACAGAACAGACATACATAGAGAAGAAAGATATACATAGAGACAGACAGGAATGACATAGAGAAGAACAGATATACATAGAGACAGACAGACAGACAGACAGACGGTCACGAGCATCACCGTCTGTTTCATTGCAACATCATTACGTACACACAATGCAATCCTTATCAACACATGTCCTTGTATAATACTCGCTTATCTAACACATTGCTATTCTTCACACACACACACACACACACACACACACACACCACACACACATACACACACATAACAAAACCACACAACACACACACCACACACCCACACCACACACACACACACACACACACACACACACACACAAACACACACACACCACAGAGAGAAGAGAGAGAGAGAGAGGAGAGAGATGAGGAGTTTTAGAGAGAGAGAGAGAGAGAGAGAGAGAGAGAGGAGAGAGAGAGGAGAGGAAGAGAGAGAGACGAGAGGAGAGAGAGAGACGAAGAGAGCGAGAGGAGAGAGAGAGAGAGGGAGAGAGAGAGTGGGAGAGAGAGAGAGAGGAGAGAGAACTGAGAGAGGAGAGACGAATGAGAGACGAGAGAGAGAGAAGAGACGAGAGAGAGAGAGAGAGAGAATTGTATCAGCAGACGGAACATATCAAGCTTGACTATTCTGTACTTTAACATAATATAATAAACTGTCAATGTTAAGTTTAAAGAGGATATTAATATTTTTTTTGTCTTTTCTGTTTTCTCTTTTCCACAATTTTTTCTATTTTATATTTTTTTTCTTCAATATTTTTAACAATTTACTTTTCCTGCAGACTTTTCTTTTCTGTTTTTTTTTTTATATTTCCTGTAGACTTCATGACACGCAACGTTTCCTCGCGCTATCTACCTGGCTTGATAATATAATACAGTAAAACCTCTCATATTCGGACTAATTGGGCCAAGGAGTGGTCCGAGTAATGCAAGGATCCGAATAATGGGGGGATATGTTAAAAAAAAAAAAAAAAAAAAAAAAAAAATAAAAATAATAATAATAATAATAATAATAATCTAGGTGTATATAAATTATATAGCTACCGTAGATAACAGTGAAGTCGCCACCTACAGTGAAGTCGCCAGGCGCCAAATATTACGAATTATAGCATCACTACTGATTTTTATGTGCCACTGAAGATGTTACACAGTAGTTTATATCATGGCTGTATAATCTACCCTGTTTCAGCGTTGTTTTATGCTTTGTATCTGCAAATATAACTGTTGCCCCATTTTGTTTCTCACGTTTTTCTTCGCGCGATGACAGACAGTAAACAGTAGCTTTTCGGGCGACAGGACACAGACTTGCCAGATCTTTCAAACTTGAATAGAATTTTTTTTTTCAGTTGGCAGAGGAATTTTTATATATCCAAGCATCTTCCGCAGCTAATATATATAGAGATTGTTTACTTTACCTCTAATTTCCCTAAATTTCCCCCAGAGTGGCGACTCAACTGTTGGGTTAAAATACTAGCTGGCGACTTACTGTAGTAGGTATAGTGAGGTCGCCACTCGGTTTTATTTTTGTAAATTTGTTCATTTATAGCCCTAATATGACACAGATGAAGACACAAAATGACACAGACTTTCCAGATAGACCCTTCTAACTGTCCTGAAATCATGGATGTACAAATGTAAATATTAACGCCACCACAAGTCTGTAAATAACAAAGAAACGAAGAACTGGCGACTTCACTGTTATCTACGGAAATTTCGACCCCTAAAAAAAAAAAAAAAAAAAAAAAAATTCTAGGCGCATATAAATTATATGGCTAGGAAATTTCGACCCCTAAAAAAAAAAAAAAAAAAAAAAAAAAAAAAATTTCTAGGTGTATATAAATTATATAGCTAGGAAATTTCGACCCCCCCCCAAAAAAAAGTAGAGGAGGAGGTCCGAATAATGTCAAAGTCCGAATAATGAGGGTCCGAATACGAGAGGTTTTACTGTAGTGTTGTTGTTTTGTACTTAAAATAATAATAATAATAATAATAGACTGTCAATGTTAAAGTTTACAGAGGATGTTAAGTTTTTGTCTTTTCTTTTTTCTTGTTTTCGTTTTCTTATTTTCACATTTTTTTTTACATGTCTTTTTTTTTTTTTTTTTTTTTTTTTTTTTTTTTCCTTTTTTCCTTTTTCTTTTTCTTATTCTTATTCTGTTTTTCTTTTTTTAATTTTTTCCCCGTGCCCCCCGGGAAATTTCCTCCATGACACGCCTTTTTTTTCCTCCCCCTTTCTTCCTGGGGGGGGTGTTTTAAATAGGGGTTTGTTTTTGGGCATAGTTCCCGAAAACAACCTCGTTAAACTAATAAATCGGGTTGATGCTTATTTGGGGTATTATTTTCCCTTTTTTAAATATACCTCTTCTTCCTCCTCATCGTTATCATCATCATTATTGTTATTATTACCGTATTATTATTATTATTATTACTATTTTTTCTCCATTATTATTATTAGTGAACTTTTTTGCTATACGTTACATAAACATGACTTTTTTTTTATTATCATTATTATCATCATTGTTGTTATTATTACCGTATTATTATTATTACTATTATTATTTTTTCTTTTATTTTATTCCCTTTTATTATTATTACTTTATTATTATTATTATTACTATTATTTTACTATTATTATTATTTTATTTTTTATTATTTTATTATTACTATTTTTAAATTATTTTACTTTTTATTTTTATTACTATTATTTTATTATTACTATTATTTTTATTATTACTTTTTACTTTTAATTATTTTTTACTATTATTATTTTTCTATTATTATTATTACTATTTTTATTATTACTATTTTTATTATTATTACTATTATTATTTTTAAATTATTACATTATTATTATTTTATTATTTTTTATTACTATTATTATTATTATTATTACTATTTTATTTATTTTTTTAATTATTACTATTTTTTATTTTATTATTACTTTTTACTATTTTTTTAACTATTACTATATTATTATTATTATTATTATTTATTATTATTACTATTATTATTTTTTAAATTATTAGTATTATTACTTTTATTATTATTTTAAACATTATTATTATTTTTATTCTATTACTATTTTACTATTACTATTATTCTATTATTATTATTTTTATTATTATTACTATTATTATTATTCCTATTATTATTATTACTATTATTTTTATTTTACTATTATTTTATTACTGTTATTATTATTTTTACCCACTATTACTATTATTATATTACTATTATTACTATTTTTTTTTATTACTATTATTATTATTCAAATTATTATTATTTTTACTATTACTATTTTTAATTATCATTATTATTACTATCATTTTTATTTTTAAATTCAACAGAAAACTTCGCTATACCTTCCCAAAAACATAATTTTTTATTTTGACTTTAAATTTTTATTATCATCATTTTTTGTTTTTGGGGAAATTCATCATTATTTTTTATTACCGTATTATCTTTAAATTACTATTACTTTTTTTTATTATCTTATTATTTTAAACTGTTTTTTGGGCCTAACGTTAATGCAAACTTATTGCTTTACTTTGGAAAAAAGTCGTTTTTATGAAAACGGTCCATAAACACGACTTTTTAGATTAATTTACATTTTTCTTCGGGTTTTTTGGGCATCAACAAAAAACAATGCCCTTTGAATCCCAAACACCCTTGCCCTTTCCCCTCGCTTAAGCCCGGTTCCCCCCTTTTCCCGCTTGTCCGGCCACCTTTAAAACCAACAAAGACTTCACAAATACTTCCCCAACAAAGTCAAACCGGGCACCGCCGTCCCCGGCTTACGGCCGCCTTACAAATTTTAAATTTTAAAGCCCTTCCCCCGGGTCGGGGGTGTCCGCTCGAGGGGATTTTGCCAACTGTGCCCAGTTCCCAAAAAAATCCCATTTCAACCTTTGAGGGAGGGTGACTTTCATTGTTTTTTGAAAAGGTGGCGGTTTAACCAAGCGGGAATTTTGGGGGAACCCGGGGGCCTTTAGACCTTCCCTTGCGCACCGAGACCACCCCTTTCCCTCCCCCTTTTGACCTTAATTGACCTCGCCCGCTTCGGGAATTTTTTCCCCTTCTATTTAATCAGACGCACCGAGAATAAACCTTTTGACCCAAAACGCCCCCGGGCGCCCCCCTTTGGGACCTTACCTTTCACCCCTAAATACCCCTTCCCCATTACCCGCTTCTCCTGGGGAACCCGCGGGCTTTTTTTCGAATCCAAAAGGGGCGGGTCCCCTTTGGGGTTTTCCATTTCTCCGTCAGACGAACCCGTTTTCGCCCCTGCCCCTTTTTCCTTTCCCCCCTTTTTATCCCTTCCCCCGGGTCCTTAAACCCCCTTTTGCTTTTAAAAATCGTCTGTTAGCCATAAAAATTAACAAAAATTATTTAAATAAAACCAAAATT
>JACEEZ010014817.1:545000-552500 GCA_016584305.1 Chionoecetes opilio
ACTTTAAAGATATTCGATATAAATTAGTAATTTTTTGCAAATTATAATTCAATACATTTGAAAGTATTAAAAATATTCAAGTGACTATTGTAAAATGTAGATACATTTAAAAACCGGTTCTATATAACAGCCAACGTCTCTCGCATGACTCGATTGTTCTTCTTCTTCTTGTGACCTTTTCTGCTTATTATCGCTTTGGGAGGTCGTCTGTCAAGCTCGTGTGTTTCTTTTTCAAGACATACTCAAAATTTGTTTCTCACTCTTCAAGACTTCAACTTAAGATTATAGACGAAATGCTGTGGACACGTAGGTAGCTCAGAAGAATTTCTCGTTGAATGCATACGCGTGGCCACCCAAGCTTGTCTCTGGGACCACAGATCAGACTTGTACACCAAAGGCCTTGATATTCTAGGTCTTATCTAGGTCTTATTATATCTAGGTCGATATTAGGTCTACTATTGATAAATAATACACATAATTAAGTGTATACCAGCAATAGCTTGCCCTGGCGTCGGAGCCATGTTTGTTTACAGTCGAAGGAACAGCTGACTGGTGGTGCAGGCGAACGATTGTGTGTGTGTGTGACGGCTTGCAGTCAGAAAATTGTTAGTTATTAGAAAGTTGCTGAAAAAACTAGACGGAAAAAGTGCTAGTGTGACGCCGCCTTAAGGGGAGGAAAAGAAAGGAACACGAAATCAAAAAAAGTATTCAAACTGGAAATGTTTTAGTACTGTACGCTAGGCTTGTTTGTTTGTTGTTTTATATATTTTTTATCTTCTTCTTTTTGGACGGACTGAAAAATCTCTGCATGAATACAAAAATGTTCACGTTAACCGGACATTTTGCGTCTTAACCGGATACTCAGTGCCTTAACCGGATATTCTGCATGTTAATCAGACATTTTGGGCATGAACCGGACATTTTTCGGATATATTTCGGATATGACTGGACATTTTTCGGACTTACTGCGCATTAACCGGACTTTGAGCACTTTAATCGGACATTTTGAGGATCAATCCGATATTTTGCAAATTAATCTGATATTCTGAGGATTAACAAGAAACCGAATAAATTGGACATTTATGCGGATTAATCGGACATTTTAAGCATCATCCAGACATTTTGTAGATTAAGATGGACACTGCGCATTGACTATTTTATCTGCGCATTAATGAATTCTTACTTTCTGCTTTATAGTCTGGCAGCTAGCGGGATTTTTTTACTTTTTTTATTTTTTTTTTATTTTTATTTTTTATTCCCTCATTGTAAAAGAAAAAAATTATGATAATGATATATCAACCAGACGGAACTACCCACACGCTGTTAACCAGTAATGTTGTAACCCCTTGAAACCCAGAACGTAATTTCCATTGTAATTTGGCTACCATTAGACGATTTTAATTAATGTAAGCAATATTTTATAGATATGACCTGTTTAGTATCCTTGTCCACTAGCTTATTTGGTATGTTAAGTTACTTTTTGTAATCTTATAGCTAGCAATGGACGGTTTTATTTAGCAAAGAAAAGATTGGGTGTCAAGGGGTTAATAAAGATCTGGGTGTCAAGGGGGTAATAAAGATCTGGGTGTCAAGGGGGTAATAAAGATCTGGGTGTCAAGGGGTTAATAGAGATCTGGGTGTCAAGGGGGTAATAAAGATCTGGGTGTCAAGGGGGTAATAAAGATCTGGGTGTCAAGGGGGTAATAAAGATCTGGGTGTCAAGGGGGTAATAAAGATCTGGGTGTCAAGGGTTAATAGAGATCTGGGTGTCAAGGGGGTAATAAAGATCTGGGTGTCAAGGGGGTAATAAAGATCTGGGTGTCAAGGGGTTAATAAAGATCTGGGTGTCAAGGGGGTAATAAAGATTGGGTGTCAAGGGGGTAATAAAGATCTGGGTGTCAAGGGGGTAATAAAGATCTGGGTGTCAAGGGGTAATAAAGATCTGGGTGTCAAGGGGTTAATAAAGATCTGGGTGTCAAGGGGTAATAAAGATCTGGGTGTCAAGGGGTTAATAAAGATCTGGGTGTCAAGGGGGTAATAAAGATCTGGGTGTCAAGGGGTTAATAAAGATTGGGTGTCAAGGGGGTAATAAAGATTGGGTGTCAAGGGGTTAATAAAGATCTGGGTGTCAAGGGTTAATAAAGATTGGGTGTCAAGGGGGTAATAAAGATTGGGTGTCAAGGGGTTAATAAAGATCTGGGTGTCAAGGGTTAATAAAGATTGGGTGTCAAGGGGGTAATAAAGATTGGGTGTCAAGGGGGTAATAAAGATTGGGTGTCAAGGGGGTAATAAAGATTGGGTGTCAAGGGGTAATAAAGATTGGGTGTCAAGGGGGTAATAAAGATTGGGTGTCAAGGGGGTAATAAAGATTGGGTGTCAAGGGGGTAATAAAGATTGGGTGTCAAGGGGGTAATAAAGATCTGGGTGTCAAGGGGTTAATAAAGATCTGGGTGTCAAGGGGTTAATAAAGATCTGGGTGTCAAGGGGTTAATAAAGATCTGGGTGTCAAGGGGTTAATAGAGATCTGGGTGTCAAGGGGTTAATAAAGATCTGGGTGTCAAGGGGTTAATAGAGATCTGGGTGTCAAGGGGTTAATAAAGATCTGGGTGTCAAGGGGTTAATAAAGAGATGATAATATGTATAATTTATGGATGTTAGAATTTAGAGTTGGACGTTTGATAGGTCGCCAAGGAGTTGTCGGTAATGCAAAGGTATTGTCTTTAAATATATAGGCTGTTTTCTCAATGTATCATTTATTCATTTTATGTTCTTTATTCTTTTTTATTCTTCTATTCTTCTTTCTTCTATTCTTCTTTATTCTTATTTTGTTTATTTATTCATTTATTCTTCCATTTATATTTTCTTTTCCTTCTCACATTTATATATTCCTTATTCTCACTGTTATCATAATTCTATATATCTTCCTCCCTTCCTTCCTTCCTTCCTTCCTTCCTTCCTTCCTTTCTTCTTACTCTCCTCCTTTAGGGGTTTCTAGAGTCATAGGATTGGTATGATAAGTAGGAAAAATAATATTTTTAATATAATCAAGATGTAGGGGCTGTAAAAATGACAGAAACAAGAATTGTTATTATTGTGATGGATTGAAAATATATTACCCATTCCTGCATTGCACTAACATACAGTTGTTCTCATGCTTCAATCAGTGAACATAAAAACATAAGAACTTAAGAAAATATGGAAGCTACAAGAAGCCGCGAGACCTACACGTGGTAGTTTCTGTTACTTAACACTACCTACATCCACCTTTCATCCCATCCATGAATTTATCCAGACTCCTTTTAAAGCTCCCTAATGACCCATTCTAATCATATACCACCCTATTTGTTAATCAGTTTTTCCCTATTTCCTTTTTAAAGTGGTGGAATGCAGCAGTGGTGAATATTTATTTCGTCCTTCCCAATTCCTGTTTCTGTCAATTTCCCATCCCAACATCTTGAACATTTTAGAATATATAACTTTTTGTCACTAGTTTAATTTTTCACGCATATATTTGCCCGCTTTGAAAGCTGGCGAGTCAAGTGCGTAGACTCAGTCATTAGGTAGTTAGTGCGGAGTCAATAGGGAGCTTTAAAAGGAGGCTAGATAATTTCATGGATGGGGATGAAAGGTGGATGTAGGTAGTGTTAAGTAACAGGAACTAACTCGTGTAGGCCTCGCGGCCTCTTGTAGCTTCCTTATTTTCTGATGTTCTTCTATCTAATATACTATAGGAGTAGCTGTGTGTCTGTCTGTCTGTCTGTCTGTCTGTCTGTCTGTTTGGGTAGCCGAAACTGTAAATTCAATTTTGATGAGACGAGGCTCAAAAAATCGCAAATAAATCGTAGGTGGTAAGCGGCTTGGTACCATGTCGATTGAATCCTTTTGAAGGGGGGTTTTGGGCTAAAAACACTTTTAAGAGTATTAGATTACAGGGAGAAACTCTGCGGTACCGCCTTGCTGCATTTCACTAACTCCGTAGACTCATGGACTTACCGTTTGTGTGGTGTTGCTGTGGGGAATTTGCTGGTTTTTTTTGCTTATTCTGCAAATTTCCGTCGCCTAATATTTGTTTTGTTTATATTTTCAGATAAGACGTAAAGGATGTCTTGACTACAGGACCGAGAAGACGTGAGTGTTAACTTTATCAGATACTAGCCGCAAAGCCGCCCTCCGGGCGGACTTTTTGGCTAGCTCCTGCGGAGGGCTATTGGTGGGCCTCGGCCCACCACCTGAAGGCCCACCAAACACAGACTCTCCAGATAGCCCCTTCTAACTTTCCTGAAATCATGGATGTAGAAATGTATGTATTAACGCCAACCCATTCACATCACCCCCAACCCATTCACTCACCCATTAACCATCACCCACCACCCATTCACTCACCCATTACCCATCACCCCCCACCCATTCACTCACCCATTACCCATCACCACACACCCATTCACTCACCCATTACCCATCACCCCCCACCTATTCCCTCACCCATCACCCCCAACCCATCACCCCCCACCCATTCACTCACCCATCACCCCACACCCATTACCCATCACCCCACCCATTCACTCACCCATTACCCATCACCCTACATCAAGGTTTCCTCAATTCTCGCAACCCACTTTTTTTTCTCACAATTCTCGCTAATAGGCTACTAAAAATAAAATAAAATAAAAGTGATCGGATCATCCCATAAGTGGGCTTAAAATGTTCCCCTGGTCGACCTGGTTCCAAAACTGTGCCATATGATGGGATTGCGCCATTGGGGGCGAAATCTATCGCGGACACACACAGACACACAGACAGAAACACTTTCGCTTATATTATTATAGACATTAAACATAACTTTGGAGTGTTTTATCTCTTCCCTCTTACTCTTCTCTGTCTCCCAGCCCAGCCTCCCTCCTCACCATCCTTTCCTGTCCTTCTATTATTTCCCTTCCTATGTTAATGTTATATTATCCACCTTATCTATCTATCTAATATACTATAGCAGTAGCCGTGTGTGTGTCTGTCTGTTTTGGGTAGCCGAAACTGTAAATTCAATTTTGATGAGAGTAGGCTAAACAAAATCGCAAATAAATTGTAGGTGGTAAGCGGTTGGTCCCATGTCGATTGAATAATTTTGAAGGGGGGTTTTGGGCTAAAAACCTATGTTGAGCATCGGTTGTAAGCTATCCAAACTCTGCCAGCGTTCAATTTCTCGAAATTGTATTTGACTCGCGACTGAGCACCAACCGCTCCTCCGCTACTGCGCTCCTCTGTACTGCTACTGGCCGGCAGGACAGCCGTGTTTGCGTTAATATATGCTTCTAACGGTATAATTGAACTATACAACATTTACTCATATATTATACTTATATAATATACATTATACTTATATATATATATATATATATATAATATATATATATATATATATATATAATATATATATATATATATATATTATAATTATATTTTATATATTTTTATAAAGACTATATTTTATTTCCGAGGCGAAGGCGAGTCCGAAGGCGCCACGATCACGATCAATTTACGCTGTAAAGCGCTTCAACCGAGCAGCCGACGCGACGACTTCTACCTGCCTCGCGTACCCATCATCACGCAGGCAGCGTCTGGCACTGGATTCTGCATGTGGCGTCTACAATTTCCCATCCGTGTTGCATTTGCCATGACAATCAACAAGTGCCAGGGCCAGACTAAGAGCTACGTGGGAGTCTACTTGCCTACACTCGTGTTCACGCACAGCCAACTCTACGTCAGCCTGTCAAGGGTTGGCTGTGCTGATGCCGTCGAAGTGTTGGCGCCCCGTGGAATCACACTGAAGGTGGTCTACCCCGAGGCACTTTGACCAGTGACCAACGACAGCAACAACACGATTGGAGTTTGTACTCACATTGTTGTCTAATATATAGCCTACTACAACTATAAACACCAATATATGGGTCCGAAGGATCCACAAACACTTGTATGTTCCTATAGCAATCGTTCGTTGGGTCGGCTAGCACAGTTTCGAGCTTATTTTATATCCTTCCATCCTTCATGTGGTATTTTAAGACAGTTTTTATGAAGTCGTCAGGATTGGAGCAACATTATTGTGACTTATTCATCCTTGCATGTTTTGTGGTTCGTGAGTTACAGGGATTGGAGAAAGAAAAGATGATTTTCGACTTTTTTTTCAACAGGAACTACCTCGTGTAGGTCTCGCGGCCTCTTGTAGCTTCCTTATTTTCTTGTGTTCGTATGTTTTTCGATTTCTATTTTCTCATTCTCAGTAAAAATTAGCTGAAATCAGAGGGTAACTTAGGTAGCTCTAGGGTAGAAATTTGTACTTAGGGTAGATAGGATAATTCTGTACCTATCCTTTTTGCTGGGGTTTACCTTTGCTTTAGGTGTTTGCTATACTTTATGTACTTTACTTACTAGTCCATACTTTATGTACAGGCAAAACATTTCAACCACGTCAACCCTACCTAGAGATTGCTACCGCGGTCCCTGATTCCACAGTTATAATTCACGGAACAGTAAGGCTACTATGCTATGATGCTGCCACCTCTTATGTAACTAGATGTTATGACACGGGCAGAGAGAGAGAGAGAGAGGAGAGAGACGGAGAGAGAGAGAAGAGAGAGAGAGAGAGAGAGAGAGAGAGAGAGAGAGAGAGTTTTGGGTAGTTGGAGTTATTTTGATATAGTTTTGAGGCAGAGAGAGAGAGAGTAGAGAGAGAGAAGAGAGACGGTAGAGATGAGGAGAGAGAGAGAGAGAGAGAGAGAGAGAGAAGAGATGAGAGAGAGAGGTTTGGGTAGTTGGAAGGTTTTTTGATAAGTTTTGATAGTTACGTATTTACTTCCGTCATTGTTGTTTTGTTTTAATTGTTTTGCTCTCTCTCTCTCTCTCTCTCTCTCTCCTCCTCTCTCTCTACCTCTCTCTCTCTCTCTCTCTCTCTCTCTCTCTCTCGTCTCTCTCTCTCTCTCTCGTCTCATCTCTCTCTCTCTCTCGTCCTCTCTCTACCCTCTCCTCTCATCTCTCTCTCCTCTCTCTCTAAACACACACACACACAAAAAAACACATTCACATACACATGCTGTAGTTATTTTTTCTATCTCGAGTAATAGACAACAAGGTCCTTCTCTTGATCCTTTTAAGTCGGTAGCTGTGTGTGTGTGTGTGTGTGTGTGTGTGTGTGTGTGTGTGTGTGTGTGTGTGTGTGTGTGTGTGTGTGTGGTGTGTGTGTGTGGGAAGGTTACGAAATCACACACACACACACACCACACACACACAACACACACACACACACACACACACACACACACACATACACACGAATACAGTGGCTTGTAACATATTCATTATTTGTAAAGTATTTTATGTTGTTTGCAGAGTTAAAGCAAGTTTTTTTCTGTTCATTAAATTTTTTCCTTGTGTTCTATTTCTTTCATATCTTCATTTCTTTCTATATTGTGTTCTATTGTAGGTCCTATCTATGTGGCTATGTGGTAGGTC